>JAUPMG010210010.1:0-23466 GCA_031762675.1 Pachysandra terminalis
TCTCTATGGCGGTTTCCTTCTCTTGGAAAGAGGGGTCAGATCCTTTATGAGCTGGTGTTCTATGCAAGTCTTTGGGGTATTTGGAGAGAAAGAAATATCAGAATTTTTGAAGATAAGAGAGCAAGTTTGGGGCTTTGATTGAATCCATTGAGAGTTTGGTGTCATTTTGGGCAAGCATTCTTCTAGAATTCAAAGACGTGTCCAGGTCGGATCATTCTAGATGTTGGGAAGCAGTGATTCATATGTAGAAGATATGTGTAGATGTGAGTTGGAGGATGCATACTTGTGGACCTCGTGATGTATTTTTGTATTTTCTGTTTTTTCTGTTCCTGTTTCCCCAACTTGGGGAAACTTTGTATTTTCTTTTCTCCCAATTTT
The DNA here is from genome assembly GCA_031762675.1 of Pachysandra terminalis. Lineage (NCBI taxonomy): Eukaryota > Viridiplantae > Streptophyta > Magnoliopsida > Buxales > Buxaceae > Pachysandra > Pachysandra terminalis. The sequence goes on from JAUPMG010210010.1 coordinate 379, forward strand.
TATAAAATCTTTCATTATTCATCAAAAAACAAAATCAAAGACTGAGAATTTAGATAAGTTAAACATTAATTCTAATTGTATTAGGAGTATTAGATAAACTTACACTGAACTAAATAGCTTATAAAGACGTAACCTAATCATGTGTTTTTGTGATTTCGAATTGGTGAGAAGAGGGACAGAGGAGCCGTACAAGGTAGATTGGTGAAGCTTTGAGGATCAATTAAGAAGATTTGCAGAAGAATTCAGCCATTGAAGACGAAGACAATAGTGTTCTACTCAACACTATCTACAATTCATGGTAAGTATTCAGATAAAATACTATTTTCGATATGGTATAGGTATATATGTCATGTTCTATGAGTATGACATAACCTAAACATATCTAATCTTTACTACTTCCATGAAAATAGTGTATGTTTCATGAAAATATTATTTTCTGGGTTTTTATATGTGAGATCTAGCCTATGAATCCTATTGAAAACTTAAGTGCATTTAATCGATTGTTTTTGTATTTAAACTCATTGGTTTATTTCGAAATTGTATTGCATGATGAGTGATATATCTATATGGTTATTTATTTGTGTTTTTCGGAGAATTTCTGAGTTTTACGTGCTTCGGTATACCCCTCGGCATACTGAAGGGTTAACCGAAAGTTTTTAGGCAGCATCAGCAACCCTCTCAACAAACCGAAGGACCTGCCGAAGATCTTTGAGTTTTTGGATGGGTTCGGGTTGGCCAACCGAAATGGGTTTGGCAAGCTGAAATCCCTATCGAAGCTATTTGGGAATTTTTTATGTGTTCTGGCAGGGTAACCGAAAGGGATTTGGAAAACCGAAAGGTCCACCGAACAATTTCGGCACACTTCAGTTTGGTGCTCTGCAAACTGAGATATTGGAAAGTTGTCCGACGACCATGAAATTTTATGAGCAGCTGTATAATGCATTGATTAGATGGGATATCAAGTTCATTTCCGAGTTTGAAAAGTATTTTGCATAACTTTTTCAATGACGGAACTTATGCCTAAGTTTGCTTAACATGTGTGATTTTGATTTGGAGTTCAATATATATGAGGCATGTATAACTTGTAATTTACTTGTCATAATATATTTGTTCATCAATTATATTGCTTGCATAGTTAACTGCATATAACACTTTTGCATTGCATATGCCTTGAAACGTTGAGGCTTTGGCTAAGTCCAATGTATTGACTTGACACCATAATTCTTTGGTTGAGAATTTATGGACATAACATGAGTAGTATTGTAATGAGGAATTACAATATGTGTGAGGTTAAAGTCCTAGATGGACTATATTATTTTATGGGTTGAGGGATTAGCTACCCCAATAGACCAAACTATTTTCTTGTCTTGCTGGAAAAATGCTTGTCTTGTTGGACAAATGACTGAGTAAAATTCTGTTAGTTTATCGGGTTCATGGTTCAAAATATCGTATCGAGGTAGCATATCGGTCAGCTCGAAAATGGATATGTATCGAGTATCGTTTCGGATACGTATGAATACGCTGTAAAGATCATAAATACGGTGGATACGCAAAGAAAATGAAGGATACATAAAATATGACCCACTTTTATGCAAAGATAAGGTAAAGATATGATAAATTAACATGTTTTTGATATGATACACCCACACATATAATATATATTAACGTGAAAACCAATCGCCACTCGTGCAGGAACATGAAAACTTAAAAAACTTCAATAAGTGTAAAGTCTTAACATCACATACACGAATAAAACATAAATAAAATGATACATATCTAGTGGGATCAATTCCTTATAAGTAACAAGATGTAATCATACTTTAAGACATAGAAACATACTTTCAAACATCAATTCAAAATCCCTTGGGAATATCTTAGAACAAAAATGAACAACTTTTATTACATATAGATGCATATTTCAAACAAAAGGCCTTCTTATTCGACAATCTTCAGAGAAGGAAAATAGCAAATGAAAGGAGAAGAAGAACGCTAAGGAGAAAGATAAGAAAAATAATATTAGCCCAACCAAACAAATGCTCTCTCTTTTTCTTCCATTTTCTTTTTCTTTGTTTTTTTTATGAAATTAGGTTTAGTAATTTAAGGGTTTCTATTTGTGTTTTTTTTTTCTTTTTTTGATCCTTATTTAGTTTTCATTGTCTTTTTTTATCAGTATCGAGCGTATCGAGGCTGTATCGACCGTATCGATAATGTATCGACCGATACACTGTAAAAAGATACATATCGTATCGTAATGTTGCGTATCGTGCCGTATCGGTCGATACACGATACGTATCGACCGTATCGACACGATATTTTAAACCATGATCGGGTTTTGGTTATGATCCACAAGGGAGAGTTCATAGGTGGTGCCCCGGAATACGTTCTCGTGATTGAAAATTAGGCTTGGGAACTGTGCCCACTAGGCTAAATTAAGCCCCAGAAACTACAGTGTACACATAGAATAATCTCCTGTTTATGGCCCTGTATGGGGAGGATGGTTCACGACGACATCTTGAGCAGTCTGAGATTAGATCGGGTGTGGTCATACACTACTCGAATTCCAAACAGCATGCATACTGCATTTCATATTGATTGTGCATGACATCACATGTGGTGATGATATATCTATTAAATAATTGAACCAACATACCATTGCATTTCATTGCATATTATTATTCATACTAACATTCATATTGGTCATATTATTACTGTTTTTCTGTTAAGAAACAATGAGAATACCATGGAGAGTGGATTTATCCCTATTCCATTCTTAAATGGTATTTTGATTTGTTTACTTACAAGCTAAGTGGAGCTTACGCTTTCAAGCATAACAATTTCAGGTTCTTTAGAAGGAGAGCAGTTGGATTTGAATGACCAAAAGGGAGAGGATTTTCATGACGACATTAGTTATAATGAGGACATTGATATTTGATTTTCTCAGACATTGTAGGAGGATTTATTGGTTGTTTTAATTTGATTTTAGTTCTAGTTAGTTTCAGATTTGAGTAATTGATAGGGAGTTGATTGATACATGAAGCTAGGATTAGTTTGATTATTTTTTATTCCACTGTTATGTTATTTAAATACTTTTGATACATATAATGAAATAGGTTATTATAATAAACTTACTTATTTCAATGTGATTGTTTAATATTGATTTACCACTCCCATGTGGAATGGGGTGAGAGTCACAGTTTTCGAATTTTAAGGGTCTCAAATGAGAACTCTTGGATTTGGGGTGGGACAATGATCCATATGGACACAGAGGACATGGAGGACAGTTCCTTAGCGTTGGAGCTCCGATTGGAAGGCGATATGGGACATCTCAGAGTTATAGTACAGAGGATTCTGCTGCCTCATACAGCTACGACACTATAGATTCTAGTGGAGGGGGATACCCATACCCCTCACCCCCAAGATAAGATCCACAAACATATCCCTATCAGGGGTGGATGCAGGATTCTATTTTAGGGGGCAAGATTTGATTGGTTGTGTGGTTTTCAAGTCCATAAATTAGAAGAAAATAAAAACAAATCATTCAGTACAAAAAGAAGAATTTTCGATAATTTATTGAATGGAAAATGAGAGCATCACCCATGGGAGACCTATATAGGTCTCCCGCAATAGAATGTCGCTATGTGGCAATAGGCTCAACTGAAGACATATTCAAACGGTTTGCTCTTTGATAAAAGTCTTTTTTAAAGATAAAAAGTTAAAAACCTTTATCTAAATCAAAAATTAGATAAAACTTATTTTATATAATAAGAAAAAAATAAAAAATAATTGAAACTTAAAATATAATAATCGTAGGATTTATTTATTATTATTTTTATTTTTTTGTGTTTTAAGGTTTTACGGCATATCTTTTTCTTTTATGGTTTAGCATTTTTTTTAGGGTTTTAATTTTTTTAACACTTAGTTATTAGCGTTTAGGGTTCATCTTATCCTCTTAGGGTATATATGTTTTTGGAGTTTTTAGATTTTAAGGTTCATCACTTTTAGGATTCAGGGCTTATCTTATCCTATTTTAGAGTTTTTATTATTATCAATTTTTTACGGATTAACATTTAGGGTTTATTGTTCATATTTTCTTTTAAGGTTGTAGTTTAAAATTTTAACATTATAATACTTAGAATTTAATATTTATATATTTTTTTATAATTTAAAATTTTCTTTTAACTTTATTTCTAACGATTTTTCTTTTTGAATTTGACTAAAACTCTAAAAGGTTGCCGGTATGACTAAAATAAAAAATTAAAAAAAAAAGTTGTCATAACGTTATCAAGCGGGGGACCTATATAGATCCCCCATGGGTTACCTCCTCACGACTCCTTATTGAATTCACTAGAAACGATCATTAATTACACATCCTGAAAATTTTTATACACTTAATCTCTAACCTATCAAAAAATAAAAATTAAATTAAAAAACAGCTAATTCCTTGAAAATCATTGTTTTAAGTGTTTGGAAAGTCTGTTAATTTAGATCATTCGATAATTGTAATGGCCTGATGCAAGCAAGAATAAAAAGCAGAATGTAAATAATCATTAAACAAGAATTCTGGATTTGTACATCCACCAAAAAAATAATCCTATCTATGATTTTTCACTGATTATTCTGAAAAGATCCATACAAGATTATGAGATGTGATGATGTTTCACTAGACATAACAGATTGTGGAGTTTGTTATGCTGATGTTGTCTGGACCAGAAATATGCATGGTACTTTAAGTACCCTTTGGTGCTTGATAGCATTTTTCTCACATTTTTAAATTTCTGGTGATTTTTTTTCTTATTTTAATTGATGCATCTGTGATGTTTTCTATCTATACATGAGATACATTATGCATTCTTATTATGTTCAAAAGCTAAATTATAGAATAAATTTGGAAAAAAAAACAAAGGAAAGAATAAAAAACTCAATTAAAGGGTTAGAAAATGTAGGGTCCAAACTAGGGGTGCAACTTGGGTCGGTTAAACCCGAAACCGAACCAAGCCAAACCAACATTGGCTCGGTTTGGGTTGCGTGTCTAGATATTTGGTTCAGTTTTGGTTTTGAAATTATAAAACCGAATTAGATCGGTTTGGTTTTGGGTTGAAGCCTTGGTTAAACCGAACCAATTTAGACCGAATTGTAGTCTATATACATATATAATTTGGGTTGGGTTGGTTTGGGTTTAGAGTTTAGGGTTTAACATTTCAGCTTGGTTCAGTATTCGGGTTGGGAAGTTCTGTTCTTAATTTGGTTCGATTCGGTTTTGGGTTACCCTTCACCAATGTCAGTTTGGTCTTGGGTTGACGTCAAACTGAACCAAACCGAACCAAGTTGCACCCCTAATTCAAACTATACCTGAAAATAACTCAGATTGAGAGAACAAAAGGGTTTCTCTGCCAATAGAAAAGGACTGGCCATCCCAAACGGCCAAACCCAATATAGCTACACGTAAACTTCTTGACACATGCAACTCGCCGTCGTCGAATCAAGGAATTGTCGTGAGTCGTTACTAGGTTTTGGGAGCTAGAGAGTCGAATTGCTCAATAGGACAAAAACTCTCTAAGCATAGTTACTTAATATATAAAGATTTAAAAGTGTAAAAAATTATTAAGGGGCAAGAAAAAAAATTTAGGGCAGGTAAAAAAAAATTAGAGGGGACAATTTGTAATCAATTACAAAAATAATACTAGTAATTGAAATTTATAAAAAAAAACGAGGGGGCAATTTGTAATCAATTACAAAAATAATACTAGTAAATGAAATTTATAAAAACAAATGAGGGGAAGCAATTGCCCCCTCTCGCCCCCATGTAGATCCGCCCCTGATCCCTATCCACCTTTGGCTGGTACAGTTACTACTGTGAGTACTTATTATCCCCGGTATCCACCCATGGGGATACTGGTGCAGATGAGTACTGATGATTACCATAGATATGTTACTCAGTATATGCAGTGGTATCATCAGCTTATGAGTTGGGCACAATATTATAACTATGTGGAGAGTACATATTATGGTAGTCAACGCAGGGATGGCAATGATGCTAAGCCTTCAATGCACTCATTGTGGATTTGAATCATTTGATATTATTGTATTTGATTATTTTTGACTTGTGGGTCTTTGAACATCTACTTTATCAAATAAACTTATGACATTTTGTTATTTTTATGGTCATTTATATTATGTCATGTTATTTATATTATGCTTTGTTGAATGAATGTTAACCGTTTACTTTACAATTTATGTTTTATGTGTTGTTTTCAACATATTATGATGTATTCTAGTGTATTTAATTATTATTTAGACATAATCTAAGGTCTCATTAAAAAAATGCATTTGGGGTGAATTTCCTCGCTTCTTCTCAAATCTAGGGGACATTTCCCCCATGTCACTGGCTAGACTCAGTGACATGGGCAGCGACATCGACATTTAAAACCTTGTACATGCATAGTAAAACAAGTACCATAACTCCACTCAACCAACAAAGTAAATTCAATACTCAAGGTTGAGTGTACAAACTCAATATCTATCAAAACTAAGGGAGGAAGAGTTTTGACCGAAGCCGAAAGGTATTCGAAAGGGATGGTGGCACCACAATCCACCCAGACACGGACGTCATACTATACCATACTACCATTCATATTTTTTTCCTAACTATCCAAACCTCTTGTTAAAATCATACGATTTGATTCAATTTGACCCTAGGTCGATTCAAATCAATGAAACAATCAATTTAAGATTAAATCATATAATTCATACATTGAATCTTATGAGTTATGATTTAATTGTAGGGTTCACAATTCAAATGATTCCATTCTGCAACAACAACAACAAAATGTCTTATCCCAACTAGTTTGGGTCTACAACATGAATCCTGTTTCTCCATCCCAATCTGTCAAAAAACATATCTTCGGTCAGATTATGGGTATCCAATCGTTTTGGACCGACTCCATCCAGGTTCTATTTTGTCTTCCTCTGTTTTAGGATTAATGTCATAAGAGATTTAGTTAAAGTTTTGAGCCAGTTCGATTTAGCTAAAGTTTCAGGCCAGCTAGCTTTTGCAGCACAAAAAAGAAAACAAAATCTATTTTTATTGAAAAGCTACCCTATTTTTAGTTTAATCCTTTATATATAGTATTCTAATATAACTAAATAATCATAAAGAAATATAGTTTACTTATTTTAACAACAAAAAACCTTTTCCTAAACCTTAGTTCTGCTAAAATTACTATGAATCTAACAATTTACAATTCAAAATTATGATTTGATTCTTTGTAGCCCCAAACAATTTTTGATCCAATTCACGGTTTGACAACCTGGGTCCAAACAATTGTAGACTGTAACATAGCTTGGATAATCCAACCAGGCAGATTATCAGTCTAAGGAGATGTTCTTAGTAGGACAATTCAAATGGTGATCATGTACATGTGTGTAGCACGTATAGCACAGGCGGGCACATCACATTCCCACACCCAATTCTGATATATTACAATGTAGAAACCAACATCAACTAACAAGAAGTACACGTACCATTTAAACCAGCTGTGACAAGAATGTTCGGGTAATTTTGTGGTTTGATCTGTGTAAAAGACGGTTACAAGTCAGCCCCTAAGTTTAACATGAAAACAAGAGGAAGTAACTAACAACAAAAATGGATCCTGTTTAACACCACAAGAATCTCAATTATAATCTTAGTCCAAATGTTCAAACTGCCCTTTCAGTTTTTAAAATGTGGAGAGTGATCTTTAGTCTCCATACTTCTGGTTTGTCAAAAAGATGATGATACTTCTGCTTCTAACAAGGTCATTCTATGATAAGGGCATCTATAGCATAATTCACAGTTTTATGAAGTAATACACTAAACTATTAATTATTAGTTTATGGTTACTGATAAAGGAAAAGGGAAACTGTTAGACTAAATGCAAAACCATGATTTAAATTTGAAGATTGCCTGACAAAACAATTCATTCTCTAAACTTAGGTGGTCAAATGTTGGTTACTGTAAGTTTCATGTTGATATTAAAGAATTTAAAGAAAGTAGCTGTATGGTGCTCACATTGTCAACAGGGGAATAAGACTTCATATAGAAGTAATACTCTTTCTTCCTAGGATCACCCCATTCCTGCAAAATATTGAAGAAATCAACCAGAACCAACCACATAACCAAAACTTTAGATGATCATAGTTGCAATTGATCATACACACAACTCTGGAATATAGAAACATCATGGTAACATGCATCCTTAAAAAAATAGATTGAATAAATCAAAAACAAAGCGGGGGGGGGGGGGGAGACAAATTAAGATAGTTCAGTTGTAACTGCGAAATCCAAGGTGTCTGTTGGCAGAGAGTATGGACTACCGCCAGTATACCAGTATTGGAGCACATGCAGGTGGGAAAGAATTGAATCTGATTTTTCCATATCTAGAAGATTTGGTATGTAAAAATGGGTTGAAAGGAAATAAATTATTAGCCAACTGGTTCATAGTTCTTTCAGTAACATACATCTTCTGTCTTGCTTTCTATTCAAAATACCAAGATAGATTGGGTAGTTATGGTTATATGATTAAGTTTTTAGCCTAGGAAATGCGGATGGAACTAAATGGTGAATCCCATCAACAACCAGAACATATAATGCTCACATGTATGATCAACACTCTCGAAATTAAAATAAATCAGAACTATGTTGTTTAAATACTGCATTTACAGTATTATATTAAAGATTTCATATTTATTCATTAAATAAAGTAAGGGATTACCTCCCACTCTGAAGTTGTGAGGGGGATTGTTGGATCAAGCATTGTAGTTAAAACATCTACAAACGGGACTCCAGCTACAGCAGCCTTGAACAAATCAGGCCGCATATTCAGAACGGCTCCAATAAGCAACCCTCCAGCACTTCTTCCTTCAATACATAACTTTTCCTTTGAACAGTACTTCTTTTCAATCAAATATTCGGCACAAGCAATAAAATCTGTAAAGGTATTTATCTTCTTCAACAACTTCCCATTCTCATACCACTGCCTCCCCATTTCACCACCCCCACGAACATGCGCTATTGCAAAAATAAAACCTCGGTCTAACAGTGACAGCCTTGACGCCTTAAAATATGGATCCATGCAGGACTGCAAACAATAGGACAGATTGTATTGCATGAAGAAAGATATTCAGATGAAAATACGAAAAGAAGCAGGTGACAAGCAGAAACATAGTATGGGGTGGCAATTTAACATGGGTGGTGAGGCCTTGCCTCACTCTACACCAATTTGTATATGCTGTCATAGAAAAGGGTAATCAGTTCAATGGCAAGGTAACTATTCCACAGACCAGTTCAACTGTATAATTTCTACCAGTTAAATAGTTGTTTCTTCTATTCTTTTAACTTTCTGTGAACTTATGACATTCTTTGATGGCTTGAAGTAGCCACTTGTATTGAAAAGTATCAGCTTAGTAAATCTCATCTCTCAAGGCTGCAAGAAGAGGAACTACTTTGATAGAAATGCATCAAAATGATAAGCATCGATGGGCCATTAATGTTCTCTACAGATTGTTTATTTTAACATCATTATATAAAGCCTGGACTGAAATGGGTGCGTGCATATCAACGACTCATTCCCAATCAGTGTCATGTGAGGGAATAAAAAAAAGACTGAAGATGTCAAACATTGGTTCTTTCTTTTCCCTTTTCCTTCTGGCCACAGAAGTACTTTATTTTCGCATTTTGTATGGTTTGGGTTTGTCCTACGACCATCGCAGATGTCTCCCCTTGTTGGCTTGTAGGACCTTTCAGGAATAAGGGAACTTTTTTGAGTATCTTGCCATTTGTGATCTGCTGGAACCTTTGGAAGAAAAAATAAGAGAACCTTTGAAGGAAAGGAAGTCCAAGATTTCCAAATGTAGTGTCATGGGTTCAATGCTGGCAGAGTGAGCTTTGTCTTCTTCTGTTTACAAAGGAACCATTCTCTTCTTCATGTATTTAGTGGGTATAGGAGTTAATTTTTTGCGTGTAGGAAGGGGAAATATCTTTCCCTTTTTTCACAAGTTTTCTTTTCTTTCCATATCTTATTATTCTTTAAAAAAGGAAAAAAAATAAAAAAATAAAAAAAAATAAAGGAACCAATGATGCGAATTGAGCAATAGGAAGTGTATCAACTATCAAATCATATAGAGCTACAACGATGAGATAAACCCTATATAAATGGGTACCAGTACACACCTCATTTGGAAACTGAAAACCATGCATATTGTTATAGGCGAACCAGTTAGTATACAAACTTTGGTTTATTAGAAAAAATATGATTTATTAGTAGAAAAAATATGATTTATTAGGCAATCAAAATTATTCTCTCGGTGTGGGGAGTAGGAATTGGACAGTCCATATGCTAGATCTATCATTAATTTGAGGAGAAAGCAATTTCACTCAAACAATATTTCAATAGAGATAATGTTGTTTAAGAAAGCTTGACAACCTAATTTGAACAATTTAGAGGGAATGAATGGGTTCTGCTAAAAGGAGTTGCAAAAAAGGGGAAAAAGTTGTATTTAGCTGCATCAACTTCACCTGATCAGACAGGCCCCACAACAGATGAGATGCATATACCAATACTAAGTTTCATACATTTTTTTTCATGACCAATCAGCACAGAATTCCTGTTTAGTTATGCAGCAAGTGTTTTCTAACAAACAATCCCATAAAGAATAAAATACCTCATATGAACCATAGCCATAAAGTAGTAATGGATCGCATCAAAATGATAAGCATTGATGCACCATTAACGCTTTCTACAGATTGTTTATTTTAACATCATTTTATAAAGCCTCGACTAAAATGAATACATATCAACGACTCATTCCCAATCAGTGTGTCATGTTGTTTACACCCAAAATAAGCATGCCATGTCAACGCTGAACGGTCTGATGAGATAGACATTAATCTGGGATTGATATCTCAGACTTCCCTTTAGTCAGTGTTCGAACTTTTGGCGAAATTTGACAAAATTTGGTGAAATTTCGTTTTCTCCCCTTGGAGATAATATCTCCAAGGTAATATCTCTTTTCTAGGGGAATTAGCGATATTTCAGGGGAAATATCTCCCTATATTTCAATTCTTCCCAATTTCGGGTAAAAAATTGAGATTCTGCACTTTATAAAATGGAGATGTGGTCGAAATTGGGGAAATTTCGCTTGAAATTTCCCCAATTTCGACAGAAACCCCTCATCCCTCATTCTTAGCCGTATTTTAGCTTTTATTTTTATTTTTACTTTCTTCAAGATTGATTTAGAACATCAAATCTAAGCCTCCCATGACACAAATCAGAGAAGGGAAGTGAAGGACTGAAGCTCATTTTCTGAAGATTTGTAAGATATGATTTGAAAACATGTATTTTTTGATTTTCTTCCTTTAAACCTTAATGAAATGAGTTTAAAATATTATATGCAATATGGAAACACCTGACCTACAGATTGGTGCGATATATTCGTTTTTCCAAAAAAAATAATTTCTTTATTTTTTGATATTAGTAAAATTAATTAAAAATATTCATATTTTTTGAAAGAAAATATTTATAGTATATGTTTAATTAATAGTAATTTACCTAATATATTATAAAAAAAAGTTTATTATGGTCACCCACTAATTGATTATTTCTATCATAATGAGCACTAATTAATTATTTTTAAAATTAAAAATAGATATTAAAAACAATCAAAAAATGATGAAAAATCAGAAATTTTAATGAAAGTATAGTATTGCTTAATATGTAATCTGATGTTATTAATGATGTATAATGGGGCTTATAAAATTATTTTTTAATCATTAAAATTATTAAAAATATTTAAAATTAAAAACAAATTACAGAAAATGTCATAATGCATTAGTAAGGTATGTATACGAATCATAATGATGTAGTGTATTAATTAATTATTTTTTAATTTTTTAAATTAAAAATAAATATTAACATTAACAAATCAAAAATATGAAAAATCATAATTTTTTTTTGAAAGTATAGTAATGTTTTATATGTAATCTGATGTTATATTGATGTATAATGGAGCTTATAAAATGATTTTTTAATCATTAAAATTAATAAAAAAAATATTTAAAATGTGGATGTGATACTATGCAAAGTATTTTATGTACTTGGATATTGGACTTTAGTTAATTCAATATTGTGATTATGATATTTAGTTGTATTTTGAATTTGTCTGATGGTACTTCACATTTTATATTGACAGACTGGCAACGCAAATATTAATTAGATCCCTTGATGTTTATTTGTAATAATCCAAACTTATTCATAGGGGTTAATGTAAAATTAACCAGAAAAGAGGGGTTAATTTAAAATTTTAGTAAATTAGCTACTACGTTTGACTTTGACTTGTTGTGATTGGTAGGATGTACTGTAGGAATCTAAGTGGAACACACGCAATTATAACTCTCATAAGTTATAATGTGGCTAGGATTTTGTAGGAGATTCTAATCTTATCTAATGGCTGGAAATTTATAGGAGAAATACTAATTCTAACTAAGTTGGGATTGGAAATTAAAGGAAGACTAATGATTAGTTTAACTATAACTAGGAATTTAAATCTACAGGTTAGAATTAAACTAATCTAATCTAAGGGCTGAGATTTAATACCGTATCCTAAACTAATAACAACTCCTAAACTAAGTTAAACTAAGAACAGAATCTATAAAAAGTAGCTTTGGACGTATATAATTTTTTTCAAAAGAGAAGAGAGAGAGAAGAAGAAGTACAGCAGCTCTACAACTTGGAGAAGTTGGAATTTGAAGGAATTCCAGATTACAATACCTCTTATTATATTCATAAATTCCAGAAATATGGAATTATGGGGTGAGAGTCATATTTCAAATCTTATAGGGACTCCAATGAGATCTCTAAGGTTCGGGATGAGACATTATTCATCACTATGCATAACTATTTATTATCATATTTGGAATTATTTGTTTGTGTTTATATATGTTTACGTAATCGCTGAAGTTTCATTAAAAAATTCCAATTTTTTCCTAATTTGCCCCCATTTCTCTCCATCTGGAGAAATATTCTGCCAAAACTTTAATATCTCTCGATATTTCCCCGAAATTTACCCGAGTCCTGGTGGCGAAATTTCCAGCAAAACTGATATTTAAAACACTGCCTTTAGTGACCCCTGATACTGGTCAGCCAGGGGAATATTTGACTTTGACCCAGGTCGTTTGATGGCCTGTTCGCACTTACTGCATAACGGCCGATAGGCCAGTATTGGCCTCCTCTGAATTACCATCGGAGGGGGGTGGTGTTGGCATCCACCTCCAGCCGTCTGGGGCAACATCCCAGTGGCTGACACATGGTCGCCTTGCTTTTTCTTCGGCCACTTGGCTTTTCAAAGCTCCAACACCCAGCTTCTTCCTCATGGTCGAGGGGTCCTTGCTGAGCTAAGGGCTCCCGAAAGTTGGTCATAGCATGTTGATGGAAACGGCCGGAGGGAATGGATCCCTATTGATCCTCATAACCTCTTTTCCTTTCTCAGGGAACTTCAGCATCCCCTTGTCGATGTTATCCTGCACAACATTTCAAAAGTATGTCTTGGTCCCTTATACCAGGTTCCCATATTGGGTTCTAGTAAACTTGTAGAACCGTGACCCCTAGGTTGGGCAACGAAATGGGATTGACTTTTCCGATCATGGCCCAACCTCTGAGCGTCCATGGTTTAACAATAGGTAACATATTAAAGGCCGGAGCATGTTGTACTGGAGCATGTTGTTGACATGGCTGACATCCTTTAGCAAATTGGATACAATCAGTCATGATAGTTGGCCAATAGTATTCATGCCTTCGAATGAGCCACGTCATCTTTTTTTTTTTTGATGAATAATGAAAGATTTTATAAAAGAGAGAGAAGAGAGTACAAGGTTTCCACAAAAGGGGAAACAGAACAGAAAATACTGCAATACAACACAACACAAAACACAAAAACACAACCAACATTTTGGCATCCACCAACACCCATAGCCACACACAATCTATATGTGAATCACAGTCTCCCATGTCATCTTTATGCCAGCATCTAGACCATAATCGTGTTCCCTACGGATGAGAGGCATGAGTATGCCTTTTAGCTAGAGTACCCATGCACCAACAATCAGGCTGAATATTAAACTCTAATAATCGGCCTGGAATTTACCAGTTCCAAAAAGAAAATAATCGGCCTGGAGATTCTAATTGAGTTAGGTGTAAGGAATGTAGCGATCGAAGGGGACTCACAGCTTGTGATCAACCAACTGACTGGCAAGTACAAGTCCTTGAGCTCGGACTTAGCACCATTAACTACCCACGATCCAAATCGTGGCCGATGAAAGCTCAAGCATGCAGCTCAGGCCATGTTCATAGCTGAAGCTCTATAAATAGCAGAAGGCTTGCTGCTCAAACCACCAACAACTCAACAACCAAATCAGCAACACTTTGACTTCGCCTCCGCTCTTTTTGGTGTCTAAGAGAATAGATACTCTAGACATTTTTGTAATAGAGATAAGTACTACTGATTGGAGATATCCTCTCATCAGCTACTTGAACAATCCTAACCAAAGATGTGACCAAAAAACAAGGTCGGTGGCCAGGAATTATATGCTTTATGCAGAAGAATTATACCAGAAGGGGACCTATGAGTTATCACTGAGATGCCTTGGTAAAAAAGAGGCCATGAGAGTTATGGCTGAAGTACATAAAGGCACTTGTGGAGCTTATCAGGCTCGTATAAAGATCAAATGGTTCATTTGAAGGAATGAATATCTAATCTTAATGGATTTGTGATAGTGGCCACCTATTACTTCACCAAGTGGGTTGAAGCTTGGCCGCTGAAGGTGGTCGAACAGATCGATGTCATCAGATTCATTCAAGAGCAAATAATCCACAGGTTTCGGATTCTTGAGACCATTACAGCCATCTGTAAGATGACCGATGACAAGTCACGATCGTGGCATACATCCTATCAAAGGTGCTGTGGGCTTATCGAGTATCTTACAAGACAAGTATAGGGACAGCTCCCTTTTGCATTAACTTCCAGCCATGATGCAGTCCTGCCAGTGGAGGTATCGATTCCTTCACTAATGGTGGCTCTACAACACAAGTTCACTTTGGCCAAATTTACAAAGGCAATGTTGGTTGAACTGGAAGAACTAGACCATAATCGGCTGAAGGCTTTTGATAACCTTTAGGCCGAGAAAAGGAAAGTCTCCAAGGCCTATAACAAGAGGGTAAAGTACAAGGCCTTTGTAGAAGGAGACCTTGTATTGAAGACCATACTTCCTATAGGAAAAAAGGACCCTATGTTTGGAAAATGATATCCAACTTGGGAAGCCTTTCTGCC
This sequence comes from Pachysandra terminalis, assembly GCA_031762675.1. Classification (NCBI taxonomy): domain Eukaryota; kingdom Viridiplantae; phylum Streptophyta; class Magnoliopsida; order Buxales; family Buxaceae; genus Pachysandra; species Pachysandra terminalis. The sequence continues at coordinate 15,736 of JAUPMG010210010.1, forward strand.
ATCTTCGGCCTTGGTTCTTGTGATCGTTGTGGAGTGGCTGGCTTTGTGATGACCTGCTTACACTTGCTGCATAACGGCCACGTGGTCGGTATTGACCATCATCCCCAGAAAATAGAGAAAACTCGGGGATTTTGTATTCCCTGGGGAACTCAAACCTGCAATCAACCCAATCAGGGTAGGGTTTGCGATATGACAATCGAGTTAATCATCTCGGATTGCATTTCCCCACTGCATCCTGAACCAAATGGTAAATTTGGTCTCGGTCGATGTCCCTGACACCTTGCCTGATAGGCTGAGTTTCTCTAGTGGCGATCCCAAGTCAGGGTCCACACGGCCAATTATGCAGACTTTGAGGAATCTCCCTATCATGTCACGAAAGATGGTGTTCATGGCTCCCTGATAGGTTGGACAAGCGTTTTTCAGGCCAAAAGGCATGATCGTCCAAGTATAAGTGCCTATAGCATCTGGACATCTAAAGGCTGTCTTAATCACATCTTCTGTGATGTGGATCTGATTGTAGCCTGAATGATCATCCATGAATGACAAAATCTCATGGCCGGTCGCTCGATCAACCAGTAGATCAACCACCGGCATCACGTACACGTCCATGGGTGTGGTTGTGTTAAGGTTCCTAAAGTCAATGCACACCCTCAACTTCCCATTCAGTCCATTTCTCTTCGGCACGCTCGCGAACGGTCACACGACCGACAAATCAAAGTAATGGTCACACGAACAACTGACCGAACAAACCCCGCGTTGCCTTAGGTAGATTTTTCCCTCGACCGAGAGAAAGGAAGAACATATTTTTGGCACACCTAGTGGGACTCACTTGTGAGCAAAAGTGCTATTCAGAATGCTAGGAAGGCAGCAACTCGCTCGAACAACTAGGAGCAAGATGATTACGTCTCACCCGCAAAACAGCAAGTAAGCAATGATCCTTCTTTTATATAACCTCGAGGCAAGAACGTCCCAGGTAGGATCTTATCCAGGCTGACTACCTAGCTGCCATAAGGGCCATTGGTGATACACTAAGCCAATCCCTTAGCCAAGCAACTCCAGACACTCGGCCAGTCATTGGAAAATCAATTCCAATCGATGAATGAGGATCTAAGAACACGGTTCGACAGCATGACTGCCGATACCAAAGGAATTGATGAGAGGCCAACTGTGATCAAGGCCACCGTTCAGAAGGTGCTGCTTTACATGGTCGAGAAAGGCCTCATGGAGGTAGATTCGGCCGAGAAGGCCGAATATCTGGGCGAATGCAATGAAGCCCAAGAAGACGAAATTCGGCTAGCCGATCTAGAGGCCGCGCCAGCCAAGATGGACGATCAGAAAGCCGAGGTTCAAGACCTTTAGTTCCTGCGTTTTACCCGACTACCCTGAGTCCATGTTTGAAAGCTTCTCCCCCTATTTCCCTCGCCATGAAGGAAAGGATTATATGATTGAGAGCTCCACTCTCGATTGCAGGAGTTGGCTAAAAGGTCGATTGATCAGATCATGGTCGAACACCCTCCCAGCATGGAATCAATGGGTCCAACAATTGGAACCAATTTTGGCTACGAACATGTCCTGCATGCTTAAGCTTTAATCGGCCACAATTTGGATCGTGGGTAGTTATAACCGTTACTTTTCCCGCGCATGAACGTGGTCGTTATGAGGAAAAGGCTTCTCCAATAAGCTGTTGACAAGTGCCCCACTCATTCTAAATGTTTTTTTGAACGGTGGAGAAGAAGTAATCGCCTCTTGTCTTTGCGCATTCGTTCCTTGATCGATCATGTATTTTACCCAAAGCAGATTCCTCCGCAGCCGTTGTGGGCCCCAGCGGGCCATTAGCGTGTTACCTAGATAGTAATCATAGTTATCACCCCATGTTTCATGTAAACATGTAATTGTTTCCATAATTAGCTCTAACGGTCGAGATATTAATCCCAGATTAATGTGGTCACTCATCAAAGCAACTCTTCGATGATGCAGTTCTGGCCGAATTCAGTGGCCGAAGTGTCATAGGTTATGGCTAGCCTGGGCATGGTGGTGATACCATTCGGCCATCCATACTTGTTTCTCCCAACAAACTTGACTGGGCCGATATGCTCCCCATAGAAAGCAGCTTCAGCCATGTTTGAACCGGCCAAGAATGGCCGATTGTCTGCTCAGATAACTTCCACCTTGTCCCCATTCCAGAATATGAGAACTTGGTGGAGTGAAGAAGGTATACACCAGTTCGAGTGTATTCAATCTCCCCCCACAAAGCATTGTAGCTTGACACTGCTTCCACTACTAAGAAGGCTGATGTAACCTTCTTGGGGCCGATCATTGCGTTAGCTCCTTTCGTGTTGTCCCACCATTACCGAAGTCTCCATGACTTGGTGGCCAAGGACCTCGACATGGTGGGCCTATGGATCCTCCAATTCTGATTGTATGAATATTTTTCAGCTGAGTTTTCTTTGACCATGATTTGTCATATCCCTAGCCTAAGGTTCTTCGGCCAACAGTGGCTAAATGCCTCCGTTTACAAGACCTTTGAAGAATGTCTCCAATTTTTTCTTTCTTTGACCGTTGATTGGCCAGATGGGAACTTCTTCCCTTTTGTTGTTCTGGTCAAACATGAAGATTGGTTGCCTGAGGGTGACCTCTCGGCCGACAGTGATGCTTCTGAATTGGCAGAGCGTCGAAATGTCTTGTGGGCCTCCTACTTGGTCAATAGGAACCTCCATTTTGGGGGATCGATCGAGGGCCCTGATCAGAACCCAAAGTGTGGGCTCGAGGTCTACATGCCTGCACTCCTCGCCCGCCAATTTGGTATGACCCAGGGAGTGCCAATCCTGACATCCTTCAACTTGAACACCCCTCATTACCAAAGAATCATCAATGTAAGGTTTGTGGTATGACAGTCGAGATAAACTATCTTGGATTGCAGGTCCCCATAGCCTCCTGGACCAAATGGTAAATTTGGTCTCAGTTGATGTCCCTGACACGCTGACCGATAGGCTGAGTTTCTTCTAGCGGTGGTCCCAAGCCAGAGTCCACAGGATTCGGTATGTCTTGGTCCCTTGTACCAGGTTCTCATATTGGGTTCTAGTAAACCTGTAGATTCCCACGTGGGATTCAGCCGTTGCCTCAAGGTTTGGGAACATAACCCACAGGTTATTCCAATGCCCCCTGCCCATGTTATACCAGACACTAGGGGCAAGGGACAAGTGATACCGTCCTCCCACAATAGGACGATGAAGAGCCAATTAATCCAAGGAGAAACGAACGATCAGAATCTCCTCCAACTATAATCAATGTGGCCCAACCTAGGGGCAACGGCCAATCCGCTGTAATTCATTTATATTCTTATTAAGCAGTGAGATTCTTATTGTTTAATTGTGCTTAATTGCTCCATTAAATTGTGATATAAGAACCCATATTGGAGGAAGCACCCCAGCCTCCTACAATCGCCTAATCGATCGCCTTGGTGGTGACTGGTTGCACACAACTGGTGCCCAGGGTCAAAGACCGACGCAACTCACTGTGAGAGACGGTCCATTTCTCTTTGGCACACACGAATGGTCACACAACCGATGGATCAAAGTAACGGTCACACAACTGACTAACCGAACAAAACCCGTGTTGCCTTAGGTAGAATTTTCCATCGGCCGAGAGAGAGAAATGAAGAACACTTGTGAGGGAAAAAAAAAAAAAGCTGAAGATATCACACATTGATTCCTTCATTTCCCTTTTGCTTCTGGCCGAAGAAGTACTTTATTTTTGCATTTAGTATGGTTTGGGTTTTTCCTAATACCATCACAGATGTCTCGTATCATTGGCTTGTATAACCCTTTCAAGACTAAGGGGACTTTTGTGAGTATCTTGCAATTTGTGATCTGCCGGAACCTTTGGAAGAACAAATATGAGAGCCTTTGAAGGGAAGGAAGTCCAAGCTTTCCTAATATAGTGTCATGGGTTCAATGCTGGCGGACTGGGCTTTATCTTCTTCTGTTTACAAAGGAATCATTCTCTTTTTGATGTATTTAGTGGGTATAGGAGTTCATTTTTTACGTGTAGGAAGGGGAAATACCTTTCCTTTTTTTCACAAGTTTTCTTTTCTTTCGATTTCTTTTTTTTTTTTTTTTTGAAGGAAAACCTCCTTTAACCGTAGTTACAGAGGCACCCCAACGGTGGGAGAGCGGGTTAAGGCAGACCCGAAACTGTATATTAAAACCGACGGAGAAATAGAATCATTACATAGGGGGGACATAAAGAGCCTTACCCCTAGACAAAGAAAATGAAGCTAAAAATAGATGTAAAAAGACACATCTATAATCATTACATGGGGTTGGGCGTAAAGAGCCTTACCCCTAGCCAAAGAAAATGAAGCTAAAAATAGATGTAAAAAGACACATCTATAATCTGACATAAGGAAGTCCTATCTTTTCCAACCGAATAATAGCTTTAATTCCTGAAGGAATAGAACTGCTACTCAAAAATCTAAGACTACATAAAGAAGACCAATCTCAAGCCAAACTATTTGCAGCAGAATTTGCCTCTCTATACACATGTTTCATCGTGAAGGAAACCAAATCCAGAAAGCATTTTCTTCCACCAATAGAAGGTATGCCAAGGAAGAGAAGAACCATTAACAATCCAACCAACCAATATACATGAATTAGATTCAATCTCAACTTGTCTCATACCCAAATTGACACAAAGCTTAACCCCATCCAAAAGAGCACCAGTCTCAACTTCATTATTTATACATTCACCATAAAATCGAGAGAACCCAGCATTGAAAAGAACCAGCAGAATCCCGAATGATACCCCACCACCTCCATAACCAGGATTACCCAAGCACAACCCATCAATGTTTAACTTAACCCAACCATCCCTAGGCCGTTGCCAACACACAATCTTGAATCTTGAATCTTTTAAAAATAACAACAGTATCACCAACACCTAAAGAACCCAAAATGCTACGGCCAGTAATAGATAACCATCTTTTTGGTTTTAAAAACCAAGATGTTCCCCTTAACCAATTCCAAATTTTTCTAATGATAAAATCAATATCATGAACTTTATCATCAAATCTTCTAGCATTCCTTTCATTCCATATTTCCCAAAGATCAACAGAAAATACCAGCCAATAAACCAACCTGAGACGAGAAGGAGGCAATGCTAAATCAAGTATAACAAAAGCCTTTGATAGATAGATCCAAAGGAAGAATAACACCAAAGATATGAGAGAAATAACCCCATATAGAAGTAGGGAGATGATCGTAAGCAAAGAAATGATCCAACGATTCAATGTCATTAGAAACACAGCAGTTGCATTTGAAAGCCATTGGAACGCCCAATAACTGAGGTCTCTTTGGACGACAACTCTCGTAGGCTGACTTTGTAGAGAAGTTGTCAGATTTGTTTGGCATCCAAACTAATTTATCCTTGGCAGAAAAAAAACCAATAGCCTGCTCATCAATTTTATTCCGCACAAAATCATACACATCAGAATCCAAGGAAGATGATAAAGATTCACCAACAATAAGATCTTGAACATGAAAAGAGAAAGGGATATCACGACCAATGAACCACTTGGAGAGAACCCTGCTGCGAAGCCAGTTATCATGATAAAAATCAACCTCCCCTAAGCCAATATTCCAAACACAATAACCAAGGAAGAAATCCACCAGTTTAAACAAAAACAACAAGTATTGGTTTTCTTTCCACATCTTGTTATTGTTTAAAACGAAAAAACAAGGAACCAATGATGCGATTTGAGCAAATAGGAAGTGTATCAAGTGATATAGAGCTATAACGATGAGATGAACCCTATAAAAATGGGTACCAGTACAGACCTCATTAGGAAACTGAAAACCATGCATATTGTTATAGGCGAACCAGTTAGTAGAAAAACTTTGATTTATTAGGCAAACAAAATTATTCTCTAGGTGTGGGGAGTAGGAATTGGACAATCCATATGCTAGTTCTATCATCAATTTGAAGTGAAGCAATTTCACTTGAACAATATAGAGATAATGTTGTTTTAGAAATCTTGACAACCTAAGTTTGAACAATTTAGAGGGAATAAATGGGTTCTATTAAAAGGAGTTGCAAACAAGGGGGAAAAGTTATATTTAGATGCATTAACTTCACCTAATCAGACAAGCCCCACAACAGACGAGATGTATATACCAATACAAAGTTTCATACATTTTTTTTTTCATGATCAATCAGCACAGAATTCCGGTTTACTAATGCAGCAAGTGTTTTCTAAAAAACAATCCCATAAAAGAATAAAATACCTCATATGAACCATAGCCATATAATAGTAATGGATCAGATCCATCAAGCTTCACAGAACTCATCCGATAAACAATTGATATAGGAACTTGTGTGCCATCTTGAACAGTAGCCCATTTTCTTTCAGTTACGTAATTGTTCGCATCAAAACCTCCCAATACCTGCACAAAATGGTGGGAAAGTTAGGAAGAAAATACCGCATGTGTTCTAAAGAGTAATAGCGAATGAGGAATGTAGAATTATGCTTTATAAATTATGAAGAAAGCACTGAACACTTCCATGATTCCATCCCATTTAACATACTAAGGATCCATTAATGGGTAACCTAGATGGTATGGGCCACAAAGCAGCAAGAACCACACATAGATACCCACCCCCATGCTCCATACAAGAAGTGAAAAAAAAAATAAGGGATGAGTTTTTGGCCATATGATAATAGAGAAGACTCTTGCAACTCAAGGAACAGAGAGAGTCAAAGAAGACTCAAAAGTTCTGGCTGATCGTCAAGGACTAACTTTCTCTTTCTCTCTCTCTTTTCCTCTTGAAAAGAGAGAGAAAGAGAGAAGGGTGTACAAAAAGGACACCAAATGTGATAACCGACTCATGTGAGTCCTTTAAAGGGTGTACAAAAAGGACACCAAACCCCTCTGTTAGAGTGTGTGAAACAATTATCGCAAGTAGAGGTTTGTATGAACTGTAGGTACTCGTGAAAGACCAACTCTTACGTGTTCTTGAATAGATTGAGTTCCCTCCCTCCCTCCCCCCTCTGTCACACCCCAGATCCCGTAACCCAATATCCCTAGGTGGGATGGCACGGATCTCGAGGTGCGACCTTCAGGATTCATTTCTGGACCGCGGATTTCCGTATCATAACTCGACTTGAGATAACGATTTCAATGAATTCATAACAGAGTAGCGGAAGCAAAATAAATTCATTACATAAAAGATAGCCAAAATGTAAACAATGAGTCAACTGGCTTCAACTGAGCCTTATTACAACATCAAGAACTGAAATAAATAAATAACAGAAATGAAGCAGCATATGTCATTTGCTCTAAATCAACCTGCAACATGAAAGTTGCGTGAGTTTTGAATACTCAGCAAGCATGATCCAGTCAACAGTTCATACATCATATATGACAAGAAAACCCGAGATTAAACAGTAATACGACAGGATTCAACAGCAAGTGATATGATATGAGTATGATGCAAGTATGATCAATCAAATGGCCTAATGTATGCTCAATCAAGAAAATACAATGCGATGTGGTTTATGCCTAAACTTATATGAGAAGTTAAGCGTCCCTCTTGCAGCTTCATAAAGGTTTCGGGCTCTGTGTCCCAGGAACATCCGGCTGTCCCGTCTCCAATCCGAGCGCTAACCCATGGTTCGAAGCCCACCATATGCTGATTTAGAGTGTACAATACTCAAGGTCCAGTAGACCTTATGAA
>JAUPMG010210119.1:9560-23465 GCA_031762675.1 Pachysandra terminalis
TTCTATGTGTACAGCATAGTTCTATGGGTTTTCAACCAAGGAGGCACAATCCCCTCACCTATTTTTTACGAAGGGTAAATTCTGAGTTTTACACCAACGTGCGGACGTCCCCAGGAAATCATGACACTCGACATACTACAAAGGTCTCTCTCTGATTTTTCATCCAAGCTGCACCAACGTTCTGATCCTTGGGTAACATGCTCTTGAGCAATAAGTGAGTTTATTGGGGTAGCTAATCCCTCCACTCAACTTTGCCAGTCTCCTCACTTGATGTGGAATTCTCATCACATCACTCTTATTTAAATCACGAGACTCAACCTTGTGGTCTCGGAAAATAGGGTCATTCTCTTTGACCAGGCTATGGTCTAGAGTCAATGCGGTGCAAGTGAAGTGGTGCACGCTAGCTAAGAATTCACTTTATAGTGTACAAGGTGCATTATAACAAACTAAGGAGTATATTCCACCCATTCTCATGTATTGACATTCAATATTTCTCTAGACCAAGTCACAAGGTAAGAATTGCATTATCAACCAATCTTGTGTGTATATTTCATCAAATAGAATTACAAACCAGGTGGATGTGTATCAAATATAAGACATCAAAATTCAAGGCTAAACAATCAAGCTCGGTGAGGTCTTCATCGACCATCTCGGCGCATCGAAGCCTCCCTCGGTGACCAGTTCGACGAACCGACTTATTACTCGGCGACAATTCCAAGGGCTTCATGCTCGGCGACCTATTCGATGCACCAAAGCCAGCTCGACGCGCCGAACGGACACTCGGTGACAAAAATAGAAACTCAGGTTTACTCCAGAGGCTCGGCGACCTACTCGGCGCACCGAGCAGTCTACCGATGGATCATAAAACGTTCGGCGCACCGAGGAGATCGCTGAACGTCGCGAACCAGCCAAAATAAAGGGGTTTTCTCTCCAAATGAAAATACAACCAAGGGGAAGCAATATATATATATGCATTCATTCAATCAAAACCAACACATTTCATCCAAAAAACTTGCTTCTTCATCAACAAGCCAAATCAAGATATTCAATCCATTCTTTAACATTTAATAACATGCATGAACTAGAGGATAAGGGAAATGCTTCAAGGATCTAAAATAAATCAAGATACAAACATCATGATATCTACTTACCATGATGAATGCAAGAAAATCCAAGAAAAACCTTAAGCAGACATGCCCTTTCTCCTTCTCCTTCAAGCTCTCAAGCAACACAACCAAAACTATCCCAAGAGAGAATGCATGAGATTCTCTCTCTAACATCGAGACCCATGCCACATGTCTCCATACAAACAAATCTCAGCCCTCCAATACAACTACTCCAATCTAGACCCTAGGATTTCAATGGTTAGTGGGAGTTGGTATTCCCCACTACCAACTCCCTCTCTCCTTCAATCCTAGCCATACAAATCTAAACAAATCAAGTTGAAATCTTGGCCACAAATCAAGTTGGATCCAAACGATCCACACCACTCATCCAAACACTAAAAAGGGGCCATGCTACTGTGTGTAGCAGCAAGGCCTAAAAAGCACAACAAATATGATCGCATGGTCGGATCTAGCCCGATCGGCGATCCAAACAAAGGGAAGAATTATCATAAGGGTTAAAATGTAAATATGTATAAATTAGAATGTCTAAGCCGTTAAAAAGAGATACAGATCCAATATCCTTGTTTTCTTTTGCTCACTTGTCTACCTAACTATCTTAGTTAATGTTCATGTACTTTCTCCCCAATGTATGTATACTGTGCAATTGATTGAACTACACGGGAGTGGTTTGAACACGCCCGGAATGGGGGAATGATGGACAAGGGACTTTTCTGGAAGGCAACAAGGACAACAGGTATCATAGGTAGAAGAGTAGGAAGTGGGAGCGGGTCATGACTCACGCCACTCCAATTTGGGATTGAAAAAAGAGGGGTGACCCAAAATACTCCTACCATCTCGCTGATGTATGGTCTTGAGATCACTTTTGATATGGGGTTATTTTCATTTTCTTTTCTTTTTTTATTCCAACCTCAATGATTTATTGTTGAAGAAAATTTAAGTTTATATTGTATCGTTTATGCTGTTATCATCATCAATTTTCTTTTTTTCCTTTCCTTTTCTTGTTTTTTTTTTTTTTTTGAAAGGTGAGTTATAGTATTAATAGAAGAATAGGGAGAATACGTACATAGTAGTCCAACAAGACAGGGTGGACAAGAAAGTAAAAATGGCTACAGGCAACTAGAAAATCCACCAAGGGAACAACACACACAGTGAAAACATCCTAGAAAGGGACGTAGCTAATGCTCCAACCCGCAACAGCAGACCTATTCATTAAGTTTCATCCCATAGTCCTTATACAGTACAACAAATTGCACATTATTGCAAATCTACTGAACAGTCATATGTGCAAGGGAACATGTAAGCTCGAATATTCTGGAATTCCTCTCATTCTAGATCCAATAGATAGTGGCAGCATGACTCAAGAGTTTGATATAGGCCAAGCAATCCTTCCCTTTGAAGTAGTTGTTGCACCAAATTAGCCCCTTAGGCCATGGAAGGCAGGCTCTGACCAGACCAGATTTCAACAAAATCTGATCCCAAATCCAACTGTTGTGGGCACATTGAAAGAACAGGTGTTCAATGGATTCCACACTACTATTGCAAAAATAACAGTTAACAATAGAGATAAAACCCCATCTGAGAAGCTTATCCTGGGTGAGGAGTGCCCCACGAGTAGTCAACCACAAGATGAAGCTACGCTTAGGGATATGGCCAGCAAACCACACCACCTCAGACCAAGGGACATCAAGTAATTTTGTCCTCAGAACAGCCCAGATGTCCTTCATTATAAAATCACCATTATTTGAGGAAGGCCAATAACCCTGTTAGAAGTCTCAGGGTTGTTCACCAAAGGCATAACATTCCAAATCTCAGAAATTATCTGAGCTTGAGAGGGAGGGGGGATCAACTGTTGGAACAGATGTATTTCTCTAGCTTAACATTGATGTGAAGTCTGTAGTTGTAAATCTCCCGAGGTCTCACAATGTCAATCAATGGAATCATGGGGTGCCATATATCCCACCAAAACCAGATGCCCTTACCATCATTCACAATGTAACCAATGTGTGGTATAACGAAATTTCTAGTATTAAGAATCTTCCTCCAATACCAACTGCACTTCTAAGGAACTTTGAGAGACAAAGAAATTTTGTCCTTAATGTAATAGGAGTGCACCCATTTCATCCAAAGAGATTGTTTATCACTGATAACTTGCCAAAGGAATTTGAGAATAGCACATTGGTTTCAAACCTTAATGTTGAAGAAGCCAATACCAACCTCCTCTTTGGGAACACATATCTCTTTCCAAGCAACAGGGCAGATCCTTTTCTTGTCCCCACCACCATCCCAGAGGAAACTATAAAAAACCTGGTTCAACATCTTACTAATATTTTTTAGGAGAATGAAATTGGAGCACCAATAGATCTGGATCCCAAAAGGCATTGATTTTATCAATTATAGTCTACCTGCATGTGAGAGGTGCTTGAACTTTCACCTCTATGTTTTTAGCTTATTTTTTCAATCAAAGGGATCCAATAGCTGGTCGACAACCTAGAGGAAATCAAAGGTACCCCCCAAGTAGGTTATGGGGAGATTTCCCTCTGAAATGTTCCACAGGTCCTTCATAATAGAGCTTATATTACTGTTCACAGTAGAGAAGAAAACTCTAATTGACTTGAAGACCAGTGAATGATCAGAAATCTTTAACAACATTGAAAATGAGAGTGGCCAAGTTAACATCACCATGGCTGAAAATAAATTGGTCATTTGCAAAAGATACTTGAATAACCTTGTTAAGGGAGCAATGGTGATGATATTTAAACAAGCGATGAGATGTGTAGTGGTTGATGGAAGTAGCAAGAATCTCCATGACAATAGTAAAAAGTTAGGGTGAGATGGGATCACCCTGCCTGAGATCCCTACTGCCTTTAAAAATCCCACAACGCTGTCATTCAATGATAGAGAGTTGGAAGTAGTGGAAATGGGCTCCCAAATCAGGCCCCTAAAAGTGATGGGGAAATTCCATTTAGCAAGGATTAAATCAAAGGTTTTCCAATGAACATGGCCATAAGCCTTCGTAAGGTCAAGTTTGAAAGCACATCTACATTGTCCTCCAGAGAGATGGTAATCATGGACAACCTCATGAGTAAGCTGGATGTTGTCATAAATTGATCTACAACGGATAAAGGCAGATTGGTAGGGATCAATCCGAGGATCAAGAGTGTTCTTGAGTCTATTAGCAAGGATCTTGGACAAGCATTTATAGATCAGGGTACAACAAGATATAGGTCTAAAATCTCCAATAAGAGAAGGGTTCATACACTTAGGAATCAAGGTGATAATTGTGTGGTATACCTCCTTCAAAAGTTTGCCTGTTTTGAAGAAGTCACTAAGATCTAAACAGAAGTCCTGGCCAATGATGTCCCAGGTAGAGATAAAAAAAAACAGTGGAGAGTATCCATCTGATCCAGGTGATCTGTCCTCCTTAAGGTTAAAGAGAGTATGTTTGATTTCTTCATGAGACACCTCCTTAGCAAGATCAGTACAGGTATTAAGGCTTAAAGACTGGTTGAACTGAAATGAAGCAGGGCAGATTAGCTTAGAATCAGGAGGACTAAGAGTTCTTTGTAGGCAAGCTTCCAAAAAGGTTGCAATGTTATTAGGATCAGTCAGCAAGTTATCATTGTCATCTTTGATATTGAGAATTCTATTTTTTTTCTCTATGGACTAGCATGGACTTGTGAAAAAAGCTAGAGTTGCTATCACCCACCTTTAGCCACTTAATTCTAGACTTTTGTCTTAGTTGAGACTCATTTTCTCTCAGAAGTGCACTGTAAAGTGAGATCTTGTTGTGCTCCTCTTTAATCAACTGAGCATTCCCAATGTCATAACTAAGAGCCAACTGGATTTGATTAAGCTCCTCTCTATTGTTGTTAATTCTGGTATACAAATTTGAGAATTCAGTAATGCTCCAGCTACTTCTTCAGCATCGTTAATTTTGAGACAAGTCTGAACATGTGAGTACCAGCCACATCAGTCTTCCACACCTCATCAACTAAATTGAGGAAGTCAGGGTGATTGACCCAATTGTTAAAGAATTTAAAGGGCGATTTTCCTTTAGGATGTTCCTCTCCAATTCTTACAATAACAGGTGAGTGGTCAGAAATACGTGGGAAGGGAAGTTGGCTTCTAAACAGTTAAAACTTGAATCCAAAACAAGTTAACCAAAGCTCTATCCAGTTTGGAAACAATTCTCTCACTGGAGCAACTTTTGTCATTCCAAGTAAAGAAGCAACCTGTAGACTTCAGGTCCAAGAGGTTGCTATGGTCAATAAAGCCACTAAAGTCATTAACAGTCTGAGAATTGATCTGTCTACCACCTGCCTTCTCATTAGCAAACCTCACAACATTAAAATCCCCAACAATGATCCAAGGAAGATTAAAACTAGCATTATTAAGGTCTCTCCACAATCGAGACCTCTAATTCCTATCGTTTGAACCATAAATAATAGAGATCATGAATTGGGAATGATTTTGAAGGATAGAGACATTACCATGGATCATTTGATCCGAGGACTGAAGATATTCAAAATCAACATCATTTTTGTTCCATCCCACCCAGATCCTTCCTCTATCCGAGCAGTTACTGTAGTGACCCTTGTCCTTAAATCATAGTTAATATAAATTAATTATGATTTAATAATATAATCCATTGTGAAGGGTTATATTAGACTAAAGGTCTTAAATTTGCAAAATATGACTTAATTGTAATAGGGTTTGATTATTCGGGACTTGGGTGATAATAATGGAAATAATGGGGTAAATTTTGAATTTTTATATCTTTCAGGAGAATAAGGCCTTGAATCAAACGAATGGAATTAAAAGGAATGGGCCTTCTCACTAATGAGGGTAAGTTCGTATTTTCAATTTTGAAATTTAAACTAGTTGTAACTGAATGGATGGAGGGACAGTTACTTAACTCGCTCAACTTCCTTCCTACTAGGGGATCGTGCAAGTAAGGAAACCGTCCAACCCCTTGCCTTGTATCATATGACCAAGAGAATGAGAGAGAAAACCAGATCTGATTTTCTGAGTTTTGTTGAAGAAGAAGAAGAAAATGGGAAAGAAAGAACGAAGAAGAAGAGGAGAAAAGGCTAAGGAAGAAAAAGAAACTACCGGGAGAAGCTTGGGTGATGTAGGTTGCTGAAAATCTGCAGAGAAAACTTGGAAATGAGGTAGGATTCCATGGTTCTCCTTCTAGTTATTTTCATAGGAATGTAGTAAAGGGTTATGTATGAATGATGATCTAGAAGTATCTAGCATGAAAGATGATGAGTACAAATGTAGGAATGAATTAAATGCATAGGGTTTGTGTGTGTGTATTGATATGAGTATTGGTATTGTGAAAAAAGTAGTGATCATATGATCTGATAATCAGACTTTTGCGTGTATGTTTTAATGTGTAGTAAGCTTAAAATGATGAATTTGACATGAAAATTGTGATTCCGGTTGTTTGATGGACTTTTTTGTGATGAAATATGAAATAAACGAAGTAATATGATTTTTGGTGATTTTCTGGGGGTTTTACAAGGTTTGGTCAAGTTGCCTTGAGGTCGACTGAAAATTATGAAAGGGGTCAAAAGTTACAGGAAAAGGGACCGAAGAAGAGGGGAGACCGAAGTGGGGACCAAACAAGTTCAGTCGAGTTGGAGGTCGACCCTGAAAAGGTACCAAAGCCCAATGAGTCCCATTTTTTGTGGAAAGCTAGGTCTTGACCTGGTGGTGTTGTGTGTGGTGTTGGTTTTGCATCTTGAAGTATGTGTAGTGGTTTGTGCAACAATGGGCTTAATTGCCTCAGTTTGTGGTCATGATATTGTGTGTTCTGGTTTATAAGAGTATATGGTGTAAGTTTTATATGATATATGGTTGCCTATGAGGTATGTAGATTGTGGACATGAGTTTCATGAGATATGCCTGTGTTTTGTGTGTGGTCGCAATGTGACTCTAGCAACTGATATGCATGAGTTTAAGAGTGATCCTAGAGTGCTCACTGTGTGTTTTTCCAGAACTCCTATGAGGTTTTGTTAGAAATGTTTTATGGCTACTCCTGCCTTTGGGTATCCAATCCCTGAAAGGAAGAGTGTGGTTTCTACCATGGGTTAATACCCCTAAAAGAAAATGTTTTATGGCTATTCCTGCCTTTGGGTATCCAATCCCTGAAAGGAAGAGGGTGGTTTCTACTATGGGCAATAATCCCCTGAAAGGAAATGTTTTATGGTGCTTTCCTACCTTTGGGTTCTAATCCCTAAAAGAAAATGGTCAAGTTTATGTGTTAGCACATTCCTTGGGTAGAATTCCCTGAAGGAGATGTGAGAGTTGGTTTCATGGTTAGGGTAAGCCTAACACCCCACACATGCATTCACTCCACTTCATCATGAACATTATGCATCATATGAATTCATCTTCATTATCATTCTTGTGTGTGTTTGTCATTTCATCATATGCATGATACATACCCATATTCATGTGTTACTGATGGTGTGGCTTGTTATTTAGAATTATGTTTGGTGGTTGATTGATGGTAACATTCATGTGAGTAATGAGATCAGTGGCGTGTGATAGAGTTATTGTTTACTGTGATTATGAGTACGAGATCAGTGGTGTGTGAGAAAATTATTGTTTATTGTGATTATGAGAATGAAATTAGTGATGTGTGAGAAAGCTATTGCTTATCATTTATAACAGTATGATTAATTGTGTTTATTATTATCATGATAATGGATTGTAAGCAATGTGTTGAGTGAGGGTTTTTGTATGAAGTGAGTTGTTATTATATGACTGTGAAAATAATTAGAAGAATAGTTCCTTGGCTTTCTATTGAGCCTTCATAGCTCACGCTTACGTGCAACAGGTTATCATCAACGATGAGTTGTGGGACCTGATTGGGATGGACATGGGAAGAGCATGCGAGATGCTGGTTTGATGTGATGGTGAACATTTTAATTATTTGACTTATTGTATTGGGAACATGGTGTAATGTTGACCCAAGTGGGCGGTAGTTTGTTTATGTCATTTTAGTATTTGGAGACTTTAATTTCAGTTGTATGTAAATGTTTATGGTTTTAATTTTATGAGACTTTTGTTGTTATTTGTTATAACTCTGATGGACCATAAGGTAGGGTGTGTATGGTTTGGCCGCATCTAATGGTTTGGATCCTAAGGTCAGTCCATGTATATCCTTGAGATTACACATTTCGGATTCGGGGCATGATGGTTACAATTGAATTTGAACACCCAACCAAGAGCCAAATGGTGAGCAATGTCCTTGGCCTTCAGAAATGTTACTTTTGTCTCAACTAAGCAAATCATACTGAGTTTGAACCGGTTTATTATTGTAATAACCTCAACCTATTTTATAGGGTCATTGAAACCCCTAATGTTCCAACAGCCTACCTTGATCATTAAGAGTTTGGTTGGGAGAAAAGGCTACCCCATGGCTTGAGACAGTCCCATTGTTACCTGAAAAGAAGATAACAATATCACCAATATCCACCAATAAATTGAGCCCATCAAATCTGTTTGTATGCTTTTGCTTATCTTTATGGGACTTAACACCTAACCTAGTAAGAGAACCTTGGCTCTTCGAATAGGGAGACTTAGTACTAGAATGGTTTGTGTGAGGGGGATGATAATCATTGGTAGCTTCCCCTAGAGATATCTGTAGCAACCCTAATCCGGGAATAATAATAATAATAATTGATTACAAAATAATTAAGTGAATTAAATAAAAATTGAAAGAAATCCAAACATGAATTGATTTTATTTCACATTTATGTGTTCTAAGAGTTATGTAATGGTTAAGAAGGCTCAAGATTAAACCAAGGTTAAATTAGTAATTTTCCTATATTTATTGATATTGATTTATAAGCCAATAAGAACATGGAGAAATTATTAAGAAAATGTATTGTATTGGGGTTGAGGTGTAATAAGTATGAAGGTTGGAGGGGGTACCTATAATTGTAGAACCTACTCTCAATCCTCAAACGCATGGAATCGTGGGTGGGTTTTAAAACAATAATATGTATATATAAACTTAAGGTCTAAGTGTAAATAGATTTCCTTATGGGTATTAGAGGTAATTTATAAAATAGAAGTTCAAATTAGAACGTGAAGGCTAGTAGGTGTCGTGGGTTTGGTAAGAGAGAGAAATATAGGGAGATGCTAAGTATTCTCCCTCACCTTCCCATTCGATCAATATTGCTATAGGAGAGAATAAGAAGAACCAAAACCCTAGCCGTCACAAGCCTTGGGGAAGAAGAGAAGAAGAAGAAGAGGATCTGGGTTAGAACCACATATCAAAACACACACAGTAAGTATCATTTTCAGTATAGTTTTCATGGAACATTATAGTAAATCTCATATTTATCGTATGAATTCGAGTTTCACTTCCATATGTTTGAAAGCATGATCATATTCCATTTTATTAGATGATTGATGAGCAAGTATTCTCTTGATTTGTGTTTTGGATTCATATCGTGCTTCAGTATTACCAGTTGTGATCACCCCCAGGTCGGGCGGACCCTAGGTCGATTGGGTGGAAATGGAGTCGCCACCATTCATCAAGTTCGGGTGTAAATGGTCACCCATTGATAGATTGATTGATTGATTACGAAATTGAACTGGAATTGTGAAATTGGTACGGTCTAACTAGATTCGGATAAGGGAGTTTATTTGAGAGATCGAGAAGGTGTTAGGCCCATCCTCTCCCGGTTCAGACTTGTTTGGCCAATTTAGATAAAATAGAAAATAAACTGAAATAAGTAAAAATCTGAAAAATAGATTTAAATGATAAAAATACTAAAAATAATAGTTCTATCTCAATTAACATCACATGTTATACCAAATAAAACAAACATATCCAAACAACTTATTATCAACTATGCTAATAGATCAAAATCAAAGGAAATATGGAAATTCTGAAATGTGGCATTTGAATTAATCAACATGCTATCCAACAAAACTCAAAGAAATCTGCTCAACAACACATGTTGTTCATTACAATTTCTAAAAAATATATAAAATAATAAAAAGGGGACAATTACCTGTAGCAAGCTATGAACGCCTCTGTCGTGCTATTCTGGCTTGAGCTGCCTGGGTGAGCTCGGCTTGCGTGATTGCAGGAATTGAAGGAATGTACTGTTCTGAGATGTGTTCTTGGATTGAAGGGTGTTACAAAGTAGGTAAAGGTTGATTGGCTTGACTTGCAGAAAAGAGGGATAGGAGAGCTCAGGTATAGAGACTGAGAGGGAAGAGATGACGGAGGTTGGGAGAAGGGAGGAGTCGCAGGTTTCTTAGGTGGGGAGAAGAGGAAGAAGAAGAAGAAGAAGAAGAAGAAGAAGAAAAAAGAAAAGGAAAGGAGAGGAGAGGGAAAGATTACCGAAATGGGGTGCCCGGATCGTCGTCGGAGGTTAAGCGTCTCGAGGGATTGAGCACCGCCGGATTGGATTGAAGAGAAAGGAGGTTAGGGTTTCTTCCTCTTGAGATTAGGATTTTTTTTTTTTTGGTTTTTTGCTTCAGAAAACAAGATGAATCCTCCCTTCAATCTGGATCGTCCCTGGCTTTTATAGCCAGGGAATGGGGTTTTTTGAAAACAAAATTTCTTTTTGGGGGTGGTTTTATTAAAAATAGAAAATTGAAACAGATAAAACAATTTGAGGGATTTTGAAATAAAAAATTATTTTGAGGTTTTTTTTTTGAAAAATAAGGAATATGGTTAGTTAGGACAGCTTTTAGGTTGTTGAACCTACTTTTGCACATGCAAGGCGAGATTCCTCACCATGTATGCATGAAAACCTCAGACGATAAGCCACCTCACCCAAAACTGCCATGTGGCAAATATTTTTGTGAAAATTCCCAAAATAACCTCTTGACCTACCGGACTCGGAATTATACGATTTTACAGTCGTTTCGAAGGTTTTAGCACTTAGAAATCCAATCCAGAACCAAAAATAACGTCTAACCTCCAAAAACTATCAGTTTTGACTAAAAAAGGAACCAGGGGTAAAATAGCCATTTTTCCTAATTACCCTGAACCTAGTCAAAATGATATTTGTTTGAAAGCTTTTTCCATCTAGAATTCAGATTTTGACTCAAAAACAAGCTTCGAATGAGGAATAGAATAGGTGGGACCACCAGGGATATTTCGGTCATTTTACTGAACTTTAAGGATTTTCAAGAGAATTTGCGCAAATGGTAGAAGGGGTTTAGAGATGATTGGGGAATTGCCATTTTCTCAAGTCAAGCCTTCTGGAAGCTGCAAAACATAGGGAACTGCACTTAAGTGCAAATTGGGGTGTCAACACCAGTTATCGTTTTACTCCTTTGATTTGTGTTAAATAATGATTTAATGTGTTTTTCAATGGACTTGATATCTATTAGATGTAATGAAATTGATTTCTGAAATTCGGATTAAAGTAGGTTCAGATCTGGGGTTTCCAAAACCCTAGAAGAATCCCAGTTACGCTGCCCGTCGCCAGGCACCAGTACACCGGTGAGCCTGCCGACAGGGACCCTATTTTGCCTAGCTTTGGTCCACCAGTACACCGGTGAGCCTACCGATGGACACATAGGGTGACATTTGGTGAATGTTTGTTTAGAAATCATGCCATTTGACTTGGGGCATGATCCATGGAATCAAAGATTGATCTAAAGGCTTAAGCCTACCTGTGGGGTATCACTTTGTTGTTCCATGTGGTTGTACTCACCATTCCACTTGCTAACATTGAGCTTCTGTACGGATTGAGACTCCTTTGTGGTGGTAGTTGGGTTTCGAGGTATCACCTTTGAGTTACATACCTTACACTACTCCACCAATTAGTTTGTTGACTAGACCTTACCCCGGAGACTATGCACTCCATGTACTTGATGGTTAGAATGTGGACTCTGCATTTAGGTTTTGATTGGAATTGTATTTTGGGAAAGGATATCCGTGATGACATCCAGCGGATTGTTCATGTGTATGGGCGCACGAGTAGCTTTCAAAGGATGTTATCACTAGAAGTCTTACTAAGTTCGTGGGAATAGCTTGTCTGGTCAACCGAGCGGCAACAATTTTAAGTTATGAGCAGATAGTTCGTCCTGTCAACCGGGCAGCGACAGATATAGTATATGATGTAAATTTATCACAGTTAGGACACTTATGATGCTTTCCAATTGAATTATCCACGTGTATGGGCACATGAATAGTTTTCGATGGTGATTATCATTTGAGTCCTAAGTTAATTAATGCAGGAATACTAGGCCTATGTGAATTGTTAAGTGTGCTCGAGAGGTGGTAAATTACGGATTATCCATGCGAGGTTATCCGATTAGGTTGACTACATTCCTGTGGATTGAAATCCCCACTTAAAATAGGGTAGGATGCTTGCAAGCTCCTATACAGGTTGGAATTCCTTGAGTAATATACACTTATAATATTAGCATCATGGTGGCCCCCGTACCATGGGTTAGCGCCTGGAATGGAGAGGGGGCATCCTGGTGACCTATGTCCCGAATTGGGTTCTTACTGATGAAGCTTGCAATGAGGGTCGCTTAACATGACACATTAACCCAGTACATCACATTGCATAACATCCTAGCCTTGTTTGAGCATATCACGTAGGATCATCTGAATGACATTTCATCTCATAGCATACTCATATCATTCATAAATCTATTTAAATTTGAGGTTCTCATCTATTGTATCGATTTGCTATCGTCATTTTTGTTTTGACTATAATGTCCCATGAGAATGGATGACAGATATGGCCTTACTGGGTATTCCAAGCTCACATAACATTTTATGTTGCAGGTTGTGATAGGATGGGGATGGACTTGGATCGATAGTTAGATCTTTGTTCACTTTCTTTGAATCAGTACTTTTATATTCTTCGGATGATTTGATTTATTAGGGTTAGTCCTTTACTTTGTTTATTTCATTTTAGAAGATACGTGACTCTCCTGAAGTCCATTGGTTAGGTTGTAATAGGTTTTATTTTAGCTTCCGCATTCTGAGTTTAATGAAAATGATTATAAACACTTTTATTATTTTGGTTTAGTTTCGGTGATCTGCGTTCCATGGTTGGAACCCGAAGGTCGCACCTCGAGATCCGTGCCACCCGCATAGGGATTCACGCTTCGGGTTTTGGGGTATGACAATATCTCACTAGAATTGAAGTCTTCATCAACTTCTCAATCTGATCTTGCATTTGAGCATTATCAGTACAGCTAGGTGTCTTCATACTAATCTCAGTTAAGGCATCCTCATTAATTTCATTATTTGGTTTTGTAGTATTCGTATTGTCAGCAATTCTACTAATAAGGATCCATTTCTTCTCTACTTTCTTACCATTTAGGCAATTCCTTGATAGATGCCCAAAGCTATTACATTTACCACAAACATGAGGTTTCCAATAATACTCGGTGCACACATAAACAATCTCCTCATCATCTTGTTCAGCAATGTTCAACTCTATTGAGTAGGGCATAGATGAGTTAGTGTTTATGCCACGACCCGAACCGGAAATTTCCGATTTCATAGGTTTTCCAGTTTAGGTGCAACCTTCACCCCGTATCTCTACGGGTGTGGCTAACAAAAATTAGATTCATAAGTGGAAGTTCTAACAGTTCTAGTAAGATATAAGTAACTAAAAAAATGCCTAGAATTGAAACCTACTATTTCTAGGTACAATGAGTCTACGGCTGGACTAAAACATACATTCTATCAAAGTGCGCTACCCATTCTGGTCTCTCTCTTTACGTCTATGCTCCAGAACCTGAAAATATTAAAAACAACAGGCATAAG
>JAUPMG010210229.1:0-23460 GCA_031762675.1 Pachysandra terminalis
TGTTTATGTTGACGTCCTTGGGTATTCCTATTTATGAGGTGAGGGTTAAACGGCCTATTATTACCAGATGGCTTAGAGTTAATCTTGATTGGGTTAAGCTCAAATGTGGGTGGCGCTTGTTTGGATAATCCAGGTGTGGGGGGGTGGCGGCATCCTTAGGAATTCTTCTGGCTCCTTTCTTGTTGCGTTCTCTCGCCACTATGGATCTTGCACCAACAATATTGCGGAGGTTCGTGACCTTCTGGATGGCCTTCAACTTTGCTTTGACTTGGGTTTTTGTTGGGTCAAGAATGATTAGGATTCTAAGGTTTTGTTTCAGTGGCTTTCTTTTGGTTCGGACCCCCTGGAATTTTTTCTTCTGGTGGATCAGAATTTGTCTGTTGCTGGATTCGATGCATTTTTCGGCTAGGGATGTTTTTAAAGAGATCAATTCAGCTGCGGATGTGATGGCTAAGGATGGTTCAGCTCTTCGGGAATTCCGTCACCTGCATCTTAGTTCTCTTCCTCAGGAGGTCTGTGCCATCATTAGGTTGGAAATGGCAGGTCTCTCTTATGTTAGGAGATAGCTTTCTTTTTATGATCTATAGTATTGTTTTAGAGCGCATCTGTTATGGGATGGCTCTCTCTTTTGATTTGCGGCTAGGCGTTGAGCCAGCCCCGCTACTATTGTATTTCCTTTTTTTGATCCTTGATAAAATTCCCTCGTGCCGCCGAGGTTCTCCCAAAAAACAAAAAAAAAAAAAGTATTTGTCTGTTTAGTTAGTTCGCCACCTGGCAAATGAGTTGAACATCTCGCTCTCCTATGTGCCTCATTCGGCCAATGCTATGGCGGTTAGGATTTTTCTTTTCTTGTTTTTTTGTTTTTTTAATGGGAGGGGGTGGGGGATGTTTTATTGCTGGTGAGCCTGTATTTATCATGTCTATTATATCTTGTCTCTCCTTGTATCTTCTATCTTTGATCACCTGATTGTTGCCTACCTCAGGCAGCCATATATATATATATATATCAATCATCGAAAAAAAAAAAGATGCAGAAGTGGAGGGTAGACTTAATCACTTTATAGGAAACAAAATTAGAAAGCATTGACAGGCTTGTCGGTTAATATTTGAACCAGAAGGAACTTCGATTAAGCAGTTTTCCCTGTTTAGGTGCAGCTGGAGATGTTTTATTTCTTTGGAATAGAGAAATGATAAAGGTTACTGATCAGGTTGTGCAATGTTCTTCGATTTCCATCTTTGTAGAATTGTAGAAGATCAGTTCCCTTGGGTTCTCACTAGTGTATATTGGTCCTGTAGATGACCATGTTAGTAGTCTTTCACAAAATACAACCTCTCCGAGACTGCCAAAATATCCCCCCTCGTTTTTGGTAGGTAAACTAATAGTTAACGTAGTAATGAAAAAAAAGGGGCTAGGCCCATGTACACGAAGATTATACAAAGAGGCTAGCGAAACAAGAAATAAGACAAATTGCAGCTGGAAAAAATATGAAAGTACAAAAGAAAGCTAGAAAAAACTAGACACCAGTAGAATCAAGACCCTGAAAGTCCACCAAAGACTTAAGGGCTGATCACCAAAGAGATTTTTTGATCCTGGTTCTTTTCCCTTGTCCTAACTATGATTTCTTTCCTTCCACATAGACCAGAAAATGGCAAAGGGATACATCTTGCAAAGGAAACGCCTATCCTGCTTTTGAAGCGTGTATCACAAGTTCACAACTACTTAGAACTGTAGCAAGGTCAAAAAGCACCTCTCATATCCAAGTAAGTCCGAAAAGCAAGATGCAAAAACCCTGGATATCTCTCATGAATGAGCATATGCATAGATTAGATGATCCATAATGCCAGAATAGGTAGGGATGCAACTGTCAGAATCTGACAGATAAGAGTGTCAGATTCAGCCAAAATTCAAATTATCAGACTTGTGAACTTGGCATTATAAGAAAATAATACAAACAACAGTAACAAATTATCCAAACTATTTGGGATCAGTAAAAGGACTTCCACTATGCCATCATTATTTTTGTTTATATCATGCACCTTCAAACCTTTTTTAGCCAACTCCAACCCAGTCCTTTTGGTCTTCCTGTAGCTACTTTGGATCTTACAACTATAACTAATTTGCACCTTCTCACTTATGCCAAATTATATCTCCATTTAACATGTTCAAAACATCTCAACTGACTTTGTTTCATTTATCTTCTATTGGGGCTACTCGAAGACTTTCTCAGATAAGTTCATACTATAATAAGCTTTGTATAGATCTTATTTAATGAATTTCCTCATATACCTATGGGCAAAGACATAGAAGAACTTAACAATGTTAAAATAGCAACTTAATGATAAGCATTGTTGGCTGTTAATTTCTTTTTCATCAACAAACTATCATGTCCCAACTCCCAACCAGTTAGGGCAAAAGAAGCAATTTTGTTCCCAGGGTTTTTTTGTATCGGGACGAGGGACCAAACCAGAAATATGCTCGGGTTGCCGTCGATTGCTGGTTCCTCTGTTAAGTCGCCACCAGTAGCAAGTAAGCCATCATGTTTGTCCATATCTTCGTTCTCTGATGGATGAGAGATCCCAGGTGAGGTGCAGACTTGTCAAGGCAGTAGGGAGTTGGGGTTTGTTCACGAGCAGGCGAGGACCTCGTTTTCAGATGCATTTGTCGAGTGGTTGGTCGATGGGTCTGTCATTATCTTTGCTACAAATTTAAGCTTAACAATGCTAAAATAGCAACTTAATGACAAGCACTGTTAGCTGTTAATTTCTTTTTCATCAACAAACTATCATGTCCTAACTCCCAACCAGTTAAGGCAAAAGAAGCAATTCTGTTCCCAGGGTTTTTCGTATTGGGACGAGGGACCAAACCAGAAATATGATCGGGTTGCCGTCGATTGCTGGTTCCTCTGTTAAGTCGCCACCAGTACCAAGTAAGCCATCATGTTTGTCCATATCTTCGTTCTCTGATGGATGAGAGATCCCAGGTGAGGTGCAGACTTGTCAAGGCAGTAGGGAGTTGGGGTTTGTTCACGAGCAGGCGAGGACCTCGTTTTCAGATGCATTTGTCGAGTGGTTGGTCGATGGGTCTATCATTATCTTTGCTACAAATTTAAGCTTCATGTTGGGGACCAAGTGTACTCGGCCTTCTCCTCTTGTTGCTGTCTCACTGGTGTTAGTGCAAATATCTACGACGGTGCCACAAGGACCTTCACTCTGGTTTCCCTCTGAGATTATTCCTCTCTATTTTTGGTTGCAGCCTTTGCCTCGATCTGGTCTGCTCACTTCTCGTTCCTCCACAACACGCATGGGTGTTGCTGATCTACAATATGGGGTATCTTCTCCTGCTATTGGTGATTTCCATGATTATTATGATTCTATTTATGCTCTTGGCTCCCAATCTGTTTCTGCCCTCCCTAGTCCTGATGCTACCTCTCGGTGCTTCGTTAATGATAACGATGTTTCCCGAATTGGGTGTGACCTGCCTTTAGTATTTGAGGAGATGGTTAGTAGGAATGTCCAGAGTTTGTGTGAGGTTGTTAGTGTGAATGATTGGGTTGGGGTGGAAGACATTGCTCGTTTGTTTAGAGTGCCAGTTACTGAAGGGAGCGATCATCATGTTCCCTTGGCTTTAGCGGTTAGTCAGTTTAGGAGGAGTAGGTTAGGTCAATTGGTTGGTTGTTCCTTAAGAGCACGCAACATTAGGGAAGTTATGCAACACTATAGGAGGAGATGTAAGGAGAGATCACATTCAGTTTCCCAATGAAGGTCTTTAGTTGCTTGGTAGGTTACACAAAAGGGAGGCATTAAGGGAACAATGTCGGTCTCTTAAACCGTGTGTTATGGTTCTGCAGGAAACTAAGAAGGAAATCATCCAGAATAGCCTAGTGGTGTCTCTGTGGGGTAGTCGGACACCCAAGTGGTGTGCCCTTCCCTAGTTGGCGCGTCAGGGGGTATTCTGGTAGTCTGGGATGTGGGGTCTGCTAGTGGAGAGGTCTATAGGGTGGGGAGTTTCTTGGTGTCAATTGTCTTCACAAATTTGGAGGACCAGTTTACCTAGTTATTCATCTGAGTTTACAGTCCTAATTGTTCTCGTCGTCAAGTTGAGTTCTGGGAAAAGCTTACAGGTATTTGTGAGGAGTGATCAAGCCCTAGATGTTGCTAGGGGACTTTAACGTAGTTCAGAATCTGGAAGAAAGTAGTGGGGGTCAGTTGATCGAGGTATGAGGAATTTTTTATCATTCATTCAGGACTAGCTTGGTTGATTATCCGATGAGTGGCGGGTGGTATACATGGTCTAATTCTTAGGAGAAAGTGATTTGGAGTCGCCTTGATAGATGTCTGACGTCGCCAAAGTGGGATGACCATTACCCGATGGTTGTTCAATCAGCTCTTGAAAGAACAACCTCTGACTAGGACTGTCAATGGGTCGGATCATGATCCGATACCAACCTGAATCCGTTTAAATTTATCCGATTAAATCGGATATTTACCCGATTAAATATCCGTCAGGTCGGATTCGGATCTGGAGAAGTGAATCCGTTTATAATCGGACTCGAATATGGATGTATATACATCCGACCTGATTAAGATCTGAATCCGATTAGAATAAGGATATTTAAGTAATTTTAGTAAGCTATATATATTATTAGATTAAACCTAACCTAACGATTGCTTCTTCTTAATCAAAGCTCTGCAAAAGGGGCAGTTCGTGGCTGCTGCGGGATTGCTCGGCCTTGGACATGGAAGATTGTCATTTCCATCGCAGATTGGCCGCTGATTTGGCCAGAAGTTCTCGTCGATCGGTTGTCAGCGGCATCGACACTGTCTTCAGTGCTGTTCGGTGAGTCGGCCGTGTCAAGATTTGCAGTGTTCACGCCCATGATTTCTAACCACCCTAAACTGGACATGTTCTATTAATCCAGCAATATTTCTAACCTTGCCAAAAACGCCATCAAGAAAAACCCAGATTGAAATCCCCATAGATTCTGATTCGAATCCCTTCAAATCCCGTCTATAACTCTAGTTAGATCCCTACGAAATCAACCCCAAATCCCCAATTTTTTTCTGTTCTTCCCACCCCAAAACCAATCCTATTCGAATCCATTGATCCTTGTTTTTAAAACCTTTCCCAGCTGGATCTAGGTATCGTTTCGCTTGGGCTTCTTTAAAAGAATACTTCTTATACCTAAAGGAGTACATTTGAAGGGAGAAAGCTTCTACAAGGTCTAAGATGGAAAATAAGTGATGGAAATTCAGTTCATATTTGGTCAAAGCCTTCCACATTCAAGGTAATAACACATAATCCAGAACAAAATCAACGAATTTATCGATTCTAAATCAAAAAACCGGAAAAAGATTTTGAAATTCCGATTGTTCAGACCAGATTTGAAGTCCATTGAAACCTCTCAAAACCCAGCCTCATCTTCCCCATTCTTACCCTAATCGAATTCGAATCTTTATCAGATTCGAATATGGATCTTCTGAAATAATCGAATTCAGATTTAATAAAATATATGAAAGATTTGACGGATCTTTAATCGAATACAGGTCTCCTAAAACTTAATCTGATTTGAACTCAGATCACAGTAGACTCTCTGATGATCAGCAAATTTGGATGAAGAGGCCTTTTGAGGAGCAGAAGATCTAGCTGGCCGTTTGGGGCTTGGATCAGGATAAAGCTCACGGACCAGATGGTTTCACGATCGCATTTTTCCAGGATTTTTTGGATACGGTCAAGGATGGTTTTATGGGGGATTTTGAAGAGTTGTTTGAGAGGGGGGGGGGGCGCGGGGTTGTTAACAGGATGACAAATGCCCCATTCATCGCGTTAATCCCAAAAAAGCAAGGAGCAAGGGAGATTAAGGACTTCGGGCCGATTAACTGTCACATCCCAAACTTGGAAATCTCAATGGAGTCCCCACGTTTAAGTTGTAACTCTCACCCCATATCCATATGGGAGTGGATAAGCAATACATAACCAAAATCCTTGAATTAAGTAAGATATTATATAAGATAAAGTTGTAGAAAAGTAATATTATTAAGATAATATCCATCACAAAACAACCTTCAAACAGAAAACAGCGGAAAGAAAATAATACTAGTCTCATGCTTCAAATCAATCCATAATAACTACTAAAAATTGTTGTAGCACCAAAACGTTCTTGTCTCAATTAGAGAGAGCACTTATATATTAACTAGTATTAGGGAAAACATTACACAAGAGAATAAATAAGATAAAGGAAAAAGGGCTTATGGATTGATTTGAAGCATGAGACTAGTATTATCTAGTGGTAGACTTCCGATCATTAGGAGATCCCGCCCAATTTGCATCTGAGAACCCTTCAATGTCCATATGAACTTGGTAGCTATATAACAAACCTCGACTTGGAGTGCCCTTAACATACCAAAGGATATTCAAGAGCACATCCCAATGAGGAACTCGTAGAGCTGCCATGAACTGACTAGTTACACTCATAGAGAATGCGATATCTGGACGAGTAACAACATAATAGTTCAACTTTCCAACCAGATGTCTATACCTCCCAAGATCAGCAAATAACTCCCCATCATCTGGAGACAATTTCACTCCAGGAGCCATTGGAACATCCGACGGTTTGGCATCAATCATCCATGTGTCATGCAAAAAGTCCAACGCATACTTTCTCTGAAACTAACTTTGTAGGAATAATTTCAAGGATGATATACCTGTAGTATCACTACCTGTGAGGACAATGCCATCTACATACACCACCAAAAGAATGCTTCATTCCTCCGATTGACGAAAGAAAACTGAATGATCCTTGGATGTTCTTTAAAGCCCAAACTTCAACACAACTTCCATGAATCTTCCAAACCACGCTCGAGGTGATTGCTTTAAACCATATAGGGACTTTTTCAGCTTGCACACTAGATTAGACTCCCCCTAAGCAACAAAACCAGACGGCTGCTCCAAATAAACTTCTTCCTGCAAATCGCCATTAAGAAACGCATTCTTTACATCCAGCTGATGTAAGGGCCAACCATAGGATGCTACAAGAGATATAATAAACTGAATTGAGGCCAACTTTGCAACTGAGGAAAAGGTGTCTGTGTAATCAACACCATAAGTTTGAGCATACCCCTTTGCAACTAATCAAGCTTTGAGACGAGCAACAGACCTATCAGGGTTCATCTTGACCACATACACCCACTTACATCCAATAGATTTCTTACCAGGAGGCAAGGCCACTAAATCCCATGTCTAATTTATCTCAAGAGCTGTCATCTCATCTAACATGGCCGCTCGCCACCCGGAAGAAGACAAGGCCTCAGATAAAGACCAAGGTACCGAGATGGCATCCAAGGTAGAAATAAATGCTTGTAGAGTCGGAGACAAGCCTGCATATGAAACTGTGACTGCAATGGGATACTTGGCACAGTCACGGCGACCCTTCCGAAGAGCAATAGATACATCAAGATCAGCCGGTGGATCAGGCAACGAGGAGTCCGACACAGTAGAGGGCGGCTCAGGAGCAACTACGGGAGAGGAACCAAAAATCCGGTGAGAACCACGAACATATGTCTGGACCGGACAACTAACATGTGTGACAGGCATACTTGGAGGAGCCCGGATGAGATCATACAGGAGGAAACAGCTCCGACACACTAGGCGACGACGAAGAAGAGGAAAAAGGAAGAGACTCACGAAACACGACATCAGATGACACCAGATACTGTCCCAACTCAAGAGAGTAGGACCTATAACCCTTTTGGATACGAGAATAACCAAGGAAGATACACTTTAATGATTTAGGATCTAGTTTGATTACTTGGGGTCTAATATCCCTACAATAACATGTACATCCAAACACCCTCACGGGAAGAGAATGTAAGGGCTGACTTGGATGCAAAACACGATGGGGGATCTCTCCTTGAAGAAGAGATGAAGGCATGCGATTTATCAAGTATGTTGCTGTAAGAACAGCATCACCCCAAAACACTTTGGGTACCTTCATATGGAACATAAGGGCTCGTGCTACTTCCATAAGATGGCGATTCTTACGTTCAGCCACACCATTCTGTTGGGGGGTATCTGGACAAGATGACTAGTGAGTAATGTCTTGAGCGGTCATAAAAGAGACAAGAGGACCAGATAAATACTCACGAGCATTATTACTACGTAATACACGAATTGGGACAGAAAACTGAGTCCGTATTTTAGCATAAAAGGCACAGAAAATAGATAATAATTCAGAACGGTGCTTCATTAAATAAATCCAAGTGACTTTAGAATAGTCATCCACAAAGGTTACAAAATAATAGTAACCAGTTTTTGACAAGACTGGACATGGACCCCAAATATCATAATGGACTAACTCAAATAGAGCACATGCTCGTTTATTTGGACTCAAGACATAGGACTTGCGATGATGTTTCGCAAACTGGCACGACTCACAAAATAATTCTGGTAATGATACCAGAGACAGACACAGAAGCTTCAAACTTGGAAGTGCAGGATGACCAAATTGACAGTGAAGCTCCAACAGGGTGGGAGACAAACTGGAACATGCTACAGAATTTGGTCCCTCTTCCAGCACGTAGAGACCACCTGACATGCAACGCCTCCTACCAATCGTCCTCCTCGTCAAACAATCCTGAAACACACAATGATCAATGTAGAAAATAGCCAGACAGTCAAACTCTTTAGTAAGAGCACTCACAGACAATAGATTAAACGGTAAATTAGGAAAATATAGAACAGAAGATAATCGTATGGTGGGAGTAGGAACAGCAGTACCAATCCCTTTGATAGCCGCAAAAGACCCATCTGCCACTTTGACGTCGGGATGAGACGTCTTGGGAGAATATGTGTATAAAGTACCTGTTGACCCTATCATATGATCCGAGGTTCCAGAGTCAATCACCCAAGTCCTAATAGATGTAGATATGTATGCAGAAGAGAACGATCCGGTCTGAGCAACAGTCGCAGATGTGGAAGATTCATTGGCCAATAGCCGAGAATACTCCTCGGCTATGAGATGGATACTACCGTCATCGGGAGGCGCCGGTATCCTTGTAGATGTGTCCTGGACAGATTCAGAAATGATATGAGCAAACCGAGAAGTAGGAGGTTTGCCATGTAATTTCCAGCATTTGTCACGCGTGTGACCAACTCCACCACAGTTAAGCATATAACCCTCCCATTGGGTCCACGACCACCACGCCCACCGCATCCTCCCCCTCTACCACCACGTCTTCCAGACGGGACTTGCCCGGCCAAGGCGGCACAATCACTCATCTCTATAGTACTAGGTGCAGAGCGGACAAAGCGAAGTACCCGGGAGTAAACCTCAGTCAGTGAAGACTAACGACTGGTAAGAATCTGGGATCTAACAGGGTCAAACTCTGATCTCAACCCACTCAGAAAAGCCATGACAGCCAGTTGCTCTCGCTGCTGTCTCATATGGTTCACGTCTAAAGTCAACGGCATCAACACATTCATCTCTTCATATACCTTCTTGAAAGAAGCAAAATACTCACTAACTAGGATATCATCCTGCTCTGATTGAAAGAAAGAAGGAGATACGTCATAAAGGCGATTCAGATCGTCTTTGCCGGAATACAATACCATAAGGTATTCCCACAACTCCTTAATTGTATCGCAATGGGTCACCAAAACAGACACTTTGGGATCGATAGAGTTGATCAGCTGATTATACAATTTAGCATCATCCCGTAACCAGATTTTTGCACCCGCCAGATTGGTTCTTGGATCGGGAGAAATCTCCGTAAGGTACTCCTCCTTATCCATGCCACGAATGGCAAGTAAAATAATCTTGTGCCAGTACTGAAAATTGTTCCCATCTAAGCGTTGATCGGTGAGACGCATAGATGACGATACAATTTCAAAAATAACCGGCCTAGGTTCCACCGGAATCTGATCAGATGTGCTCATGATGATCCCACATTGCAAAGAAATAAAAACAGCAACAGAAAAAATCTCACCAAACGGAAGAAGATAGGGGGAATTCGTACCCCTCCATGCATCAATTGCAATCAACAGCCACCCTTCCGGTAGGCAGAAAAAATCCCCGCAATAATAAATCTCATCACACCTTCAAACGTAGATGTCCATGAAACGACTCTAAAAGAGTCTCAACATCAACCAAAAATACCCAAAAATACCAATGAAGATAGCGATTTCGCTACCTCACATGAACAGAAAAAAATCGGGTGGTAGCGAGATCGCTACCTCAGAATTTGCAAAGGGTGGCTAGCAGCAGAAGAAAACGAAAGGAGAAGAAGAAGAAAGGAGAAGAAGGAGAAGGGAAGAAGAAAGAAGAGAGAAAGGAGGCCGAGAGGCTGCCGCCGGCCAGAAGAGAAGAAGATGTCGACGGCGGCAGCGGAGTGAAGAAAAAAAAATTTGAGTTAAGAGTTTTTTTTTTTTTTTTTTTTGCTCCGATACCATATTGTAGCTCCAAAACGTACTCATCTCAATTAGAGAGCACTTATATATTAACTAGTATTAGGGAAAACATTAGGGCAAACATTACACAAGAGAATAAATAAGATAAAGGAAAAAGGGCTTATGGGCCGTGAGGCCAAAGGAGAAGAAGAAGAAAGAAGAAGAAAGGAGAAGGGAAGAATAAAGAAGAAGAGAGAAAGGAGGCCGAGAGACTGCCGCCGGCGAGAAGAGAAGAAGACGTCGGCGGCGTGAAGAATAAAAATTAGGGTTAGGGTTTTTTTTCTTCTCTGATACCATATGATAGCACCAAAACGCACTCGTCTCAATTAGAGAGAGCACTTATATATTAACTAGTATTAGGGAAAACATTACACAAAAGAATAAATCTGATAAAGGAAAAAAGGGCTTATGGGCCATGAGGCCCACTCGCCTGTTCTAACAAAAATCAACCTAACAAGTACTTTATTACAGCAAATAAACCCTACTACAAGTTCTACTAAAATCATCAATAATTTCTAATTATAACTACGGTCTTCATAGCATCCTTGTTCTCCATCTTGGTCCTCATGGTCCTTTTTTTTTTTTGATGAATAATGAAAGATTTTATTAAAAGAGGGAGGAGAGAAGTACAGGGTTTCCCCGAGAAAGGGACAAAAGAAAACAGAAAAACTACAATATAACACAACACAAACATAAACACAAAGCCAATAAAAATGGCCACCTCCAACTCCCAGAACCGCTAGCCATTTACATATAAATCACAGTCTCCCAACATCGCGAGATATCTGACCTGAGCAAGTCTTTAAATTCTGGTAAAATGCTTACCCAAAAAGATACCAAACATTCTATTGATTCTATCAGAACCCCCAAACTAGCTTTCTTGTCATCGAAAATTCTGCCATTTCTTTCCTTCCAAATCCCCCAAAGAGTAGCAAAAAACACCAGTTTATATATGATCTGGCCCCTCTTGCCAAGTGTTGGAAATCTCCATTGAGAGAACAACAAAATAACAGACATTGGCCTCACCCAATCAACCCCTATTGATCTGAGAAAGTACTCCCATATATGATCTGGCTCCTCTTGGTCCTCATGGTCCTTATGTCCATCATCTATAGGTCCTGAAAATATGTTGTGCTCAAAAGCGTAAGCTACACTAGCATTGTAAGTAAGCCAGTCAAACAATATTTAAGATTGAAGTAGGAACATGCCACTTTTCAATGGTAATCCGGATAAACAGTAAACAAGTGAATCATGAGATATATGCCGATATGCAAGTAAAACATGTGATATGTGCTGAGTATGCAAAAGTGATGTGAATAATGAATATGATGTGCTATGTAATGCAATGGGCTGATTCAGTTATTAATGCATGTTGTGTACCTAGTAAGTGTAATCACCACATGTGATTGAAGACAAACAATCTAATATGCAATATGTATGCTGTATAGTATTCGTTTAGTGTATGTTTCACATTTGATCAAACCCCTGGCTAAACAAGATGAAAATCATCCTCCGAATACACGGGCAGAATAGGGGGTTATTCCGTGTGTGCATCACAGTTTCTAGGGTTTTCAACCTAGAGGTCCCAATTTCCTCACTTGTTTTCGATCATGGGGACAAATCCCAGGGCTTCACTGTTCCTTGTGAATCATACATAAACTGATCTACTAACAGAATTTCACTCGGTCATCCATCCAACAAGACTTACATTCGTCTCGTAAGACAAGAATCAAAGTTGATCTATTAGGATGATCAGTCCCTCAACACATAAAACTATAAGTCTCCTCACCTATTATGATTTCCAGATCATAATACTCTCGTGATTATCATGAATTCCAGAAGTATGGAATCATGTCAAGGGTATGGCATTCAGACCCAATCCAAGGTCATGAAGCTAAAAGGTCTAACGTCGTGCAAGTGAAAATGTGCGCATTAACTAAACAATCAAAGTATGTGTACAATGTGCAATAAGTCTAATTAACATGATAGCAATGAATATACAAGAAATATGAAAGCATGTCAAAATATCTCATGTTCATCAAATATAGCAAATAGGTTCATAAAGAAGTAAGTATATGAAATAATCATAATTGAGCAAAACTAACATCATAATCAGTCTAATTAGGTCAAAATAAGCAAGTATGTGAAATTTCAAGTCAAACGGACAAGTTTGGGAAATCTCGGCATCCCGAGGGGTTGCTGAGTGGGCTCAGTGGGGTTTCGGCTAGCCGAGAAAGCTGCCGAGCTTACCCTTTTGGTTATGGGTTCCTTTCTTTGGGTCTCATGGTCAGGCTCGGTAGGGTTTTCGGTATGCCGTGTTTGGTCTCGCTGACAATTCCAGGGGTTTAAAATCCTCTCTGTGACGCTCGGCATGCTGAGTTGGGCTCAGTCTTTTATAGGGGTTTTAAAAAGTGTATGAGGCTCGGTGGGGTTTCAGCAGACTGAGTAAGTAGCCGAGATTTCCTGGAGGTGTTCGGTAGCCTACTCGGCAGACCGAGCAGTCCGCCGAACCACGCGGTTTGCACAAAAACAGATATTTTTGCCTCCTCCTGAACTTTAAACACAAAACATGATCAAGTAACCTCGGTTAGTATGAAATTCCACACAAAACCCAATCATAGTAACTCTAAGAACATAACTTAAATTAAACTTATCATGTCCTAACATTAAAACTCAAAAAATTAGTTTGAAAACCATTAAAATATTTGATCTCAAAAAAAGTAACTTTGTACTCCTAATTAAATAAAAAACAAAGTAAACTTAAATACTTACCTTGATTTGATGCTTGGGGTAGAGAATTACACCTCTTGCTCTTCTTCTTCTTCTCCAAGTGACGAATCAGCCTCCCAAGGCCTTGTGTTTAAATAGGCACTTAGGAACTCTAGGATTAGAAACTATAGAAACTCTAATCTCTACCCTTAGATTAGTTAGTTTGAATCTCAGCCGTTAGATTAGTTTTCCAGCCTTTATTGGTTTCTTTTTAAATTGATTTCTTACTAATTCTTGTTTTAGAATCCTAGCTTTAGTTTAAATAGTTGCTATTCTAGTTTGTAGAGAATACTTACTAATTCTTAGTTTTAAATCTCAGTCATCAATTGGATATTGAAGGCTCCTACAAGATCCTAGCCATTAATTTATATTTTGAGATCCCTACAAGATCCTAACCACATGTCATAACTTTAGAAGTTATGAATGTGTGTGTTGTACCTAGTTTCCTATTTGTACAACCCACCAATCACAATCGGCCAAAAGTCAAACATAAAGGCTAATTGCTAAAATTTTAAATTAATCCCAAATTTTCTATTATTTACATATTAACTGGGTTATTACATTAGCCTCAAGACTAGTCTTTATAAGATTATCACCAAAGTCCTGTCCATACAATTGAGGGGGTGATAGGGAGTATTGTGTCGTCATCACAGAGTGCATTTATTGCAGGTCATCGGATTTTAGATAGCGCTTTAACCGCCAATGAAGTAGTGGAGGAATGGCAGAAAAAGGGAAATGTGGGGATGGTGTTAGATCTAGAAAAAGCCTATGACAGGGTGGAATGGCAGTTTTTGGATAAGGTCCTTCACTGGAAAGTTTTTGGGGATAAATGGCTGATGTGAATAGCAGGCTGCGTTAGCAATGTTTTCTTTTCCTTCTTGTCGAATGGAGTCATAGTTAGGTAGAATCCTTGTGAGGTTTAAGACAGGGTGATCCTCTATCACCTTTCCTCTTCGCCTTGGTGGCAGATGTGCTTAGTGCATTTCTAGCTAAGGCTGAGGAGCTGGACTTGATAGAGGGATTTAGAATGGAGAGGGATCAGATCTCTATTCCACACCTCCAGTATGCGGATGACACACTTTTGTTCCTACAGGATGATGAGGTTCAATCCTTCTGGATCAAGTTGATCATTAGATGTTTTGAAATAGTGTTTGGTTTGAGAGTCAATTTTGATAAGAGTAGTCTATTTGGCATTAACATGGCCTCTGCTCGTATTGAGCTCTTTCTGTTGGTTATAGGGTGTCAGGTCGAGTCTTGGCCGCTTCGACATTTAGAGTTACCCCTAGGGGGTAATCCAAAGTCTCTTAGCTTTTGGGATCCGGCGTTAGACAGGGTGATGCAGAGACTAGCATCTTAGAGAAAGGGTACCTATCTTTTGGTGGGCATATTACACTCATTAAGGCGGCTCTTGCTAACATTCCAGTTTACTATTTTTCTTTGTTCAAAGCGCCACGTAGGATAGTGAGTGCTCTGGAGAAGCTCCAAAGAGATTTTCTTAGGTGTGGGGAGGGTCATAGGAAATGTCATCTAGTAAAGTGGGATACTGTCTATCTGAGTAGGGAGGAAGGTGGGCTCAATTTGGGAAACATCTTTTTTCATAACTCAACACTTTTGGGCAAATGACTATGGAGATTCAATAGGGAGAGGGACGCCTTGTGGCGTAAAGTAGCTCATAATAAGTATGGGCCTCATGAAAATGGCTGGGATTATAACCATTCTGGTAGATGCTCATCCACTAGTGTTTGGAGATATATTTCGTCCATCCTCCCTAGGGGTGGCAATGGGCAGGGTGATCCGCCCGGCCCGATCAGCCCTGCCCT
The DNA here is from genome assembly GCA_031762675.1 of Pachysandra terminalis. NCBI lineage: Eukaryota > Viridiplantae > Streptophyta > Magnoliopsida > Buxales > Buxaceae > Pachysandra > Pachysandra terminalis. The sequence continues at coordinate 15,031 of JAUPMG010210229.1, forward strand.
ATGTTTGGGCGGGCTTGGGCAAGAGTTAGGAGCTCGTAGGGCCAGATCGGGCTGAAATTTACTGCCCGATTAATTTTTCAGGCCGGGCTCGAGTTTGTGTTAATTTAGCCCGGCCCGGCCCGGCCCGAAGATATGAGTTATATATAAAGTTTACTTACCCTTGACATCATCCTTCGGTTGTAGCTTAGCGGTGAGAATCTCTTGTTGTGTCTTTGATTTCGGTTAGGGGATGGATCTCATATTCAGTTTTGGAAAGATCTACGGTGGGGGGAATCCAGTCTTGCTGATTATTACCATTGTTTATTCCATGTCATTACCTCTAAGGATGTTTCGGTATCGGAGGTGCTTTCTTGGTCGCCCTTTAGTCTTGCCTGGAACTTTGAGTTCAGAAGAGACTCGAGGGAGCTCGAGCTTTGCATGGTTCAAAATATCTTATCTTATCCGCCGATACGGTCGATACGTATCTTGTATCCACAACGTCAACATGATACACAAGTGTATTTTAAGATACGCTAATTTCTACAGTGTACAAGTCGATACATGTAACATATCGATCAAAATGTTCATGCTACAATATATCGAGTGTATTCGATCGATACACTCGATTAATGTTATATCTCTACCTTTTTTACATGTAAAAGCGTGAAAAACATACCATTAGTTCGTTGTTCAACTCTCTCTCTCTCTCTCTCTCCCTTTAACCAAAAAAATAAACTCCATTGAAATATAGCCAATTTTGTCCCAAAATCTTCTTAGTTTGATTGAAACATCTAATATTTGGAGCTTAAAAAGCACTTTTCCTCTTCATGCATAGCCTTTTCGAGGTATGCATTGTAAGAGTATTTTTTTTCATTCCAAATTATTCTTTTTTATGTCTAAAACATGTTTTACAGTTTTATACTTCTATTATATGGATCTACGAATTTCAAGTAATGATCTAAATGCTTATTTATTTAAGTTTCTATGCGCCCACTCGCATACGGTTTTATTTTCACATTAATATATATATATATATATATATATATATATATATATATATTATGTGTATTTGCGTATGATATAAAAAAACATGATAACCTATCATATTTTTAACTTATCTTCACATCGAAATGAGTCTTGTTCTAAGTATCCACCATTTTCTATGCATATCTACCGTATCCATAGTTTTTGTAGCTTTTCCACGAGTATTCGATATGTATCTTGATACGTATCCATTTTTTGCCTGACCGATATGCTACCTCGATACAATATTTTGAACCATGTGTACAGTTAGGGGCTTTGTTTGAGGACTTGTGAGATGACTTTATTGGTCATGACCTCCATTTTCTATGCATATCTACCGTATCCATTGGTTTTGTAGCGTTTCCACGAGTATCCGATATGTATCTTGATACGTATCCACTTTTTGCCTGACGATATGCTCCCTTAATACGATATTTTGAACCATGTGTACAGTTAGGGGCTTTGTTTGAGGACTTGCGAGATGTCTTTATTGGTCCTAACCTCCCGAATTCAAGGATTAAGTCCCTTAGTAGTAGTGCCTTTTTTCGATGAGATCCTTTTTTTATGTCCTTCGGCCTAACCTTTTGGATCCCTTACCTTTCCCTCATCGTAGTGTGTGGCGACCTTTCATTTCACCTAGAGTCTAGGCATTTGCATGGTATGCTATTCTTCACAAGATTAACACTAGCGATCGGTTGCAGAGGAGGTGGTCAGGGTGTGCTTTATCCCCCCTCATGTGCTTTATGTGCAGGGAGAGGGGAAAGTCTGTTGATCATCTCTTTGTTCATTGCTCTGTTGCTTCGGAGATTTGGTCCTTCTTCCTCCTGCGCATAGGAGTGGATTGGGTTATGCCATGGGACATTGATGGCCTACTTACACAGTGGAGATTCCCAGGATTGGGAAAGAAAGGGAAGCTTATGTATCATGGGGTTTGGAAGGCGACACTCTAGGTTCTGTGGGAGGAAAGGAATGTTAGGATTTTCGATGATAAGAGATCCATAGCTTCACTCGTTGATGACATTTGTAATATGGTGTGTTCTTGGATGGTGGTACTACCATCCTTCAGAGGGATATCCATGTCCGACATTCTTTATCAATGGGCTGAGACCATGGTGTAAAGGATCGTCCGATCCCGGTCCAGATCAACCAATCCAACTAGGGATCGGCTTGGGATGAGTCGCGATCCCAAGTTGATCCCTAATTTATTAACAATTAGCTAACTCGGTCCGAAACCGAGTCAGATCATCCGATCCAAACGATCTGACTCGGTTTCGGACAATCCCAAGCAAACACAGTAAAAAAAGAACATGCCCACCATGGGGCTCGAATCCACGACTATAAGTTAAGAGCCTTGCACTCTACTAACTGAGCAAGACAGTCATGTTGCAAATCTTTAACTGGTTAATAATATTAATAAAAATCTAATATTGCCAACAAATAGTAAAAATGCCCAACTTGGGGTTCGAAGCCATGACAACGTTACCAAATGAGCTAGATGGTAATGTTGTAAACATTTAACCGATTAATAATATTAATACAAATATTATATCGCTTGAGCCATGTTTTGGATCGGCCAATCCCGAGTTGGATCGCCGATCCAACTCGGTATCGGACCGGGACAATCCCAGATCCGATACCAAGTTTAAACACCATGGCTAAGACTACACAGTCGTCCCGATGCTTGGCCTTGTGATTGAGTGGCAGGCTCCAAGAGTAGGAATCATCAAACTCAATTTTGATGGTTCCTCTCTTGGTAATTCGGGCCCTTCAGGTATTGGAGGGGTATTCAGGGACCGTACTAGGCATGCATCTCATGTTTCCTTTGGTCTAGTTGGAGTTTGTGATTCTACACACGCCAAGTTGCTAGCACTACTGTCAGGTCTGAAGGACGCTGATGGACTTGGCTTATCCCATGTGGTTGTGGAGGGGGATTCTGCCTCTTTCACTCTTGGATGAGGGGGCCTTTGACGTGTCCGTGGAGATGCTTTCATTCGGGTTCGTTTGGCTAGGCACTTGGGGTAGTTGATTGTGGCCATTTTTGATCATACTCCGAGGTCGAGCAATACCGTGGCTGGTCTTCTGGCTAGAGCAAGAGTGGGAAGGGTGGATCTGTTTGCTGGTCCTCCTTCCATAGAGTTGTTGGGCGATGGACTTCTTGCACCATAGCAGTGTTTTGCTTATCTTTTTGAGACTTTATGTTTCTTATATTTTCTGTACTGCTTGCTTTCTTCTGGGCTGCCGGTGCCCACCTTGTGCACCTCGGTCCTCTCCTTTTGTGCTTGCTTCTTCTTCTCTTTGTACTGTTGCTCTTTCCATTGATATATATTATCCATCCTCGGTTATTCATCAAAAAAAAAAAAAAAAACCAGCCAATAACAGATGAACTGGAGCCAAGAGAATTCAGAACAACCCAATGCAAGGCACAAACTCCTTACCCAACCATCAAGGATTTAGAATAGGATTAAAAAACTTGGCATAGTCCAAACATCAAACAACTGAAGGGAAAAAAGAAAGAAAGGAGAGGCCGAACTCTAGAGAGAGCAAAAAAAACATACCACAAATTTGCAGCCCCTATAGTACCGATCCGGTCAAACCGTAAATTGCACAAAAAAAGGCAGTCCAAATCGCAAATCACACAAAAAACAGTCCAAATCTCATGAAGTGGCTTCAAAAAATTCTGGAAAGATCACCACAATCACCAAGAGAGAGACATGCCAGAGAAAGTCATCGTTGAACCTTGTGTCCGTACAGATGATGACGTCAACATGACATCATCGTACGGACGCTGACGTTCTTGATCACCTTGCAACAACTTCCAGATTATTTTAAAGGCTTCTAGGTTTGGATCAGATGCTTTGATACCAAGTTAAAGTGAAAATATTGAAGAGTTAGGGTTAGAGAAAGAGAAGAAAGGGAGGAGAAGAAAAAGAGAGAGATTAGACAATAGGTTTAGGCAACTTAATCAACCCCTACGCCTTCCTTCATATTTATACTAAAAAAGAGAAAGTACAAAAATACCCTTGGACCATAATAGAAAATAACCCAAATTATAATACAACTCTAACAAATTCAAAGCCAACATAATACCGTTTTTGCCCTTCAAAAGAGCCTCCTTCCTTTCTGAGATGATCTTCAACAACAAAGAAGACAAACCTTCAGTTAGAATTTCAGTCAAAAGTTTGTAGGACAAATTGCACAGATTAATCGGACTAAAATCAAAAAATACCATGGATTCTCCACCTTCAGTGTAAGAGACAAAAATAATGTATCGCTGAGAGGTAAAGGACACTCTCCAAAGAACTCCTTTAATAGCTTTGTAGACATCCATACAAATAATATTCAACAATAATAGTAAAAGTGACTAAAAGACCATCTGAACCAAAGAGTAGTATCAGCTCAAATGACAAAACAATTTTCTTAACCTCTTCCATATCTAGTATGCAAAGTACCTGGTATCCTCTTCAGTTAGAATAAATGGAATACAATCCAGCATGCCATTCATCACAATGTCCCCGTCAAACTGAAGAATGGTGGCAAGATATCGAGGAGCATTTTATGTAACTCTAGCCAAGTCAGAAGAAGTGTATCCATCCAACAACTTGATAGAAGTAATTCTCTTTCTGTTCCTTTTGACCTTTGTCATAGCATGGGAAAACGCCAAATTGCATGAGCCATTTAACCCTTGACTTCTGCTTATAGAAGTTTTCTTCCTGGAGAAAGATGATTGTCATTATTACCCTTGCACCCTGCAATTTCCTCCATGTATCATCACACAAAGAGTTCTTCAAAACCACTTCTTAAGTAAGAATTTCATCCTCTGCTTCGTAAGTTTTTGGAATATATTCCCAACAACATTCCAATTCCATATCTTTAAAAGAATTTCTCATAGACTTAAGATTAGAATCCAGCACATCCAATGCACCCCCATAAGCAAGCTTATCGCATTCATTTCTAACAAAGGATAAGAAAACCTTAGGGTTTTTTTCGATGAATAGGATAAGAAAGCCTTAGGTTTAATCCACATTTTTTGGAAACAAAATGGCTTAGGTCTAATGAAAGAAGCATTATGAAACTCCACCAGAATAAAGCAGTGATGAGAAAAAAAATTGTTGTTTACCTTCCATTGTAGGAAGCATAGAGAATTAACAAAAACCCTATCCAAATGAAGCCATATTCTCCTACTTCCTTGCTTTTATAACATTAAGTGAATTTACTGCCAACATAACCCACATCACAAAGACCACATAAGGAACTAAAATTCTTGAAATTTATAACGAAAACAGGATCAGCATCCCTTCCACCCAACTTCTCATCAAAAGACCTTATTGCATTGAAGTCTCCACATATACAGTCGAAAGTTCACTAATAGAAGTAAGAGAGAGAGAGAGAGAGAGAGAGAGAGAGAGAGAGAGAGCAAATCATGCCATAGATCCCTCTTCTCCACCACATTATACTTAGCATAAACAAATGTACACAAGCAAGGCTTATCTATTCTCAAATTATCAAAAAAAAAAAAAAGCTTATATATTCTCTTCCATCTCTAAAATCCAACAGTGAGAAATTGGTCAAATCCAGAAATAAAAGTAACTGCTGCCTCTTCATTCCGCATAATCCAGATCTTACTCACCTTACCATTATTACTCAACCTGTTATTTATCCTAGTTCTTCTGCATACATTATCACCCTTAGCAAAAGAAACTTTTGGCTCCAAAACAGCCACAAATTGGTTTTATTCTCTTTCAACATCTTCTATAACCTGAATAGTATGGGGATTGCCAATCCCACTATCATTTCACTATATGAAACTAATCAAAATAAATAGGATGAAAAGATACATGTTCTAGTTTTAGCTTTAATCCTAGTCATGACACCCATACAAGCTGCTGCATGTATAGAATAAACTATATTCTGCTGCATGTATAGAATAAACTATATTCCGTGCCTTTGTTTCATTAAATTTCCCATGATCAGTGTCTTCATTATTTCCCACAGCTCCATCTTCTTGTTGTTCTATTAAAGCTGAGAATCCAAAATGTCTTGAACAGCACATACCATTTGAAGATGAATATAGTTATGAAGTTTAGTATCTAAAGCACAAAGCCTTTCCCCAGTCTCTTTATTGGATTTTACTTCCATTCTTGAACTAGATGGAGAGGAACCCAATTCAAGAGTGTCCTATTTTTTTCTTTTTTATTCTAAGAGTGTCATTGTTTGTAAAATGTTTCAGCTTTATTGTTTCTCTAGAAAATCCCACCCCTCAAATAGGTTTTCTGTCAAATCTCATCATCATCATCAAATGCCTTATCCAAACTAGTCGGGGTTGGCAACAAGAATCCTGTTCCTTCATCCTATGGACGCATCCAGAGTTAAGGGTCTCCATAACGCCCCCCAGAAAATGAAAACAATTGGTTCAGGAAAAATTAATAGGCAAATCAGGCAAAGACACCAATAGCTGTGCAATAAATAATTCTGTTTTCATATTGAAAATAGGGCACCATTGAAACACCTTAAAAGGGTACCCCAGGCATTAACAAAATCTTCTACCATCTCAAATCTCAGAAGCAATTGCCTTGGATTGATTACTCACACTTCACCAACAATCCCCATAAATGATTCATATGATTACATAGAAGGAAAATATATTTCTTCATCTCATGATCCATAAAATTATTGCTGGTTTACCTTGGTGAACGGAGACATTTTTACACAGGAATTGAGATTACTAAGCAACTTGTTGGCTCCCCAGAGGACAGACACATAAGTTAATTTCCCTCTATCTTCAGGCAGAGAAGAAGAGCCTCCATTAATATTACCTATAGTCAAAACCCTAGGATCCGCAATTACCAGAAGTATCAAACCCTAGAAACACCAACCCCAGTACTGTTCACAAAGTAACAAATATATGTGTGGAGGTCCCAGATTTTCTGGTGTAATTAGTGATAGGAAATTAGTTAGGTATTTTATCGTGTATCATTAGGCAGATTTTCTTCCCCCAAAATTAGGAAGATTTTATTTCCTTTTTGTATTATAAATATAGGCCATAGAGTGTATATTGATTTATTCAGAAATACAGAGAATTCAATTCTGTTCTCACGGCATCGGAGCAAGGTTTTACTAATCTTAGCAAGTAATGGTGGAAACCGCTGTAAACAGCAAAGAATCGACGTCGTCTGAAACCACCGATAACGAAACCGAAACCATGTCCACCATGAGTTCGAATGGACTTGACAATTCGTCCTTCCAAATCACAGTGGAGAAACTAAACGGGAAGAACTTTCTCGAATGGGCTCAGTCAATCAAGCTCGTTGTTGACGGAAAAGGGAAGTTAGGATACCTCACCGGCGAAAAGAAAAAGCCACCCTCAACCGATGTTGCGTCTCTGCGAAAGCGGAAGTCAGAGAACTCCATGGTGACAGCGTGGCTTGTTAAATCCATGAAACATTTGATCGGGACGACGTATCTTTTTCTACCGATAGCGAAAGACGTCTGGGATGCCGTTCGTGAAACCTACTCAAATCTGGAAAATTTCTTGCAGATCTTCGACCTCAAAACTCGACTATGGTAGATGAAGCAGGAAGAGAGAGAGGTCATGGATTACTACCTTGAGATGAAATCGCTCTGGCAGGAACTCAATCTGAGTTACGAGGAAGAGTGGGAATGCCCTGGAGATAAAGTACAAAAAAAGGTTAGAGAATGAAAGATTTTTTGAGTTCTTGGCTGGGCTCAATCGCGACTTAGAAGAAGTTAGGGGACGGATTCTAGGTCGCAGACCACTGCCATCTACCCGTGAAGTCTTCTCGGAAGTGCGAAGAGAAGAAAACAGAAGGAAGACAATGATGAACGACGGCGTCGTTGCTGTTGGGCCTACTGGGCCTCCTGAGGCTTCTGCTTTAATGTCCAAAGGAGGTTCTAATGGGCCAGGCCCGAATCAGCAAAAACAGAAATTGTGGTCTGAGCATTGTCACAAGCCTAGACACACCAAGGAGACATGTTGGGATCTACACGGCAAGCCACCAGGATGGAAGCCAAGACAGTTTGACAGACATCGAGGTTACCAAGCCTCAATTGATAACCAATCCGAGAAACAGAGTGAAACTAGCAATAATAATCAGCAATCCAACTCTTCATTTAATTGGGAACAGATGGAGCAGCTCTACAAAATGTTCTCTAGCCTCCAAACATCCGGTCAATCCTCCACTAACGTATCTTCGGGTTCGTTAGCCCACAGAGGTAATTTTTTGAGAGCCTTGAGTACCACCTCCCAAATTAAAATTCCTGGGATTATTGACTCCGGAGCCTCTAATCACATGACTGGCTCTTACCATATTTTTTCTAGATACTCACCTTGTGTTGGCAATCTTAAAGTTAAAATTGCAGATGGTTCACTCTCGTCTGTTGCAGGAAAAGGGAGTATTCGGATCTCTGATT
>JAUPMG010210335.1:0-23459 GCA_031762675.1 Pachysandra terminalis
ATGCTAGCATTCTTTTACTTTTGCACTATATGCTTGCTGGGCCGTGTAGCTCAGGCCTTTGGCCCTAAACATTTCAGATAGCCGGAATTCGGATAGGAGATATTAGCTTCTGGAGGCAACGCTTAATAAGTTTCGATGTGATTGATATGTAATTAAGTTTATTGTATTTTTATTACATTTATTTTTCGCTGTGAACCTACGGTTAATTGGGTAGGTTTTCTCTGAGAGTTGAGTGTGTGGTACCACCCCCGTAGTTAATTGCGAGTGAGTGTTTGGATTGGGGGGTGAGAATCTCGACTTGGAATTCGGGACTACCCTCGTGCTGACACGAGTGGTGTCTTGGAATTCGGGTCGTGACAAGTTTCAAGAAATCAACTGACCTTGCTCCAACGACTTTAAGGAACAATTTTGAAAAGAAAATCAAGATGTCCGCAGATCCTGTCTACTCATTTAGTCTGATTAAGCCATAATTCTCTTGCTAAGGCTGATTTGTGTTGGCTAAGGTATTTTGAGGTTCGGGAATGTAACCGCTCGCCTAAACTGAAAAATCGGTCTTTCGGACAACGCTACATCGATTCCAACAAGCATGATGTTTTTATGGGTTGGAACCTTTGGTATAAGATTATTGCAATCAATCTTACTTGCAAAGTCAACTCAAAAGGTGGTCATCTTTGTGTTAAAGCAACCCTGACACTTAACGTCCATGAAGGATGAAAGATGAATTTGAAGAGGATAATTGAGCTTGGGCTTCCTTTTCTCAAGCTCCGTCAGCAGATTCTTGTAAACTTCGATAATTAATGGATGGTTTACCTCATTACAATATTGCGAGTAGCTATGTAAAGCTGTGAAAGCTTGAAAGAGATTTTAGCGTATTCAAGCATCTCGACTAGGAATAGAAGATTTGTATAAAGCTATAAAAGCTTAAAAGAAATGTATTTGATATTTCAAAGTATCCTTGTAATCAATTCTGATTAGAAATACTACTCTGAATTTTCAAATTCTATTCAAGTGTGATATTCTATTATTTCGAATGATTCCTCTTGTAATAAATGATCATTTCGAGAAAATACCAACTTGAAGTTCTGTCTTAAGCAGAACATATTAATTTGGCACAGTATTCTGGTGTTTCGAATAAATACTCCCAATATATATATGAGCATTCGAATTTATTTAAGGTTTATCATGAATAAATCCTTAAAATACTTTGTTTAAAGTCTATCTCATGTAAATCCTTAAAAGTTTTTGTTTAAGGTCTATCTCGAGTAGATCCTTCAAATATTTTGTTTGAGGGTAATCTCAAGTAGATCCTCAAAATATTTTAGTTTAAGGTCTATCTGTTGTAGATCCTTAAAAAAAATTTGTTTGAGGTCCATCTCGAGTAGATTGTCAAAATATTTTGTTTAAGGTCTATCTCGATTAGATCCTCAAAATATTTTGTTTAAGGTATAACTGTTATAGAACCTTAAAATATTTTGTTTGATGTCTATCTTGAGTAGATTCTCAAAATATTTTGTTTAAGGTCTATCTTGAGTAGATCATTAAAATATTTTGTTTAAGGTATATCTCGAGTAGATCCTTAAAATATTTTGTTTAAGGTCTATCTCGGGTAGATCCTCAAAATATTTTGTTTAAGGTTTACCTTGAGTAGATCGTTAAAATATTTTGTTTGAGGTCTATGTTAAGTAGATGCTCAAAATATTTTTTTAAGGTCTATCTCGGGTAGATCCTCAAAATATTTTGTTTAAGTTCTATATTGAGTAGATCGTTAAAATATTTTGTTTGAGGTCTATTTTAAGTAGATGCTCAAAATATTTTTTTAAGGTCTATCTTGAGTAGATCCTTTAAATATTTTGTTTGAGGTCTATCTCGAGTAGATCCTCAAAATATTTTGTTTGAGGTCTATCCCAAGTAGATCCTTAAAATATTTGTTTATGGTCTATCTGGAGTAGATCCTTAAAATATTTTTTTTAAAGTCTATCTCGAGTAGATCCTTAAAATATTTTGTTTGAAGTCTATCTCAAGTAGATACTCAAAATATTTTGTTTAAGGTCTATCTTGACTAGATCCTTAAAATATTTTGTTTGAGGTCTATCTCGAGTAGATCCTCAAAATATTTTGTCTAAGGTCTATTTTGAGTAGATCCTTAAAATATTTTGTTTGAGGTCTATTTCGAGTAGATCCTCAAAATATTTGTTTTAGGTCTATCTCGAGTATATCGTCAAATTATTTTGATTGAAGTCTATCTCGAGTAGATCCTCAAAATATTTTGTTTAAGGTCTATCTTGAGTAAGTCCTCAAAATATTTTGTTTGGGGTCTATCTCGAGTAGATCTTCAAAATATTTTGTTTAACGTCTATCTGTTGTAGATCCTTAAAATATTTTGTTTGAGGTTTATCTCGAGTCGATCCTCACAATATTTTTTTTAAGGTCTATCTCGAGTAGATCCTTAAAATATTTTGTTTAAGGTCTATCTTGAGTAGATCTTTAAAATATTTTCTTTGAGGTCTATCTGGAGTAGATCATCAAAATATTTTGTTTGAGGTCTATCTCGAGTAGATCTTCAAAATATTTTGTTTAAGGTTTATTTGTTGTATATCCTTAAAATATTTTGTTTGCGGTTTATCTCGACTAGATCTTCAAAAATATTTTGTTTAAGGTTTATCTGTTGTAGATCCTAAAAATATTTTGTTTGAGGTCTATCTCGAGTAGATCCTCAAAATATTTTGTGTAAGGCCAACCTGTTCTAGATCCTTAAAATATTTTGTTTGAGGTCTATCTTGAATAGATCCTCAAAATAATTTGTTTTAGGTCTATCTCGAGTAGATCCTTAAAATATTTTGTTTAAGGTCTATCTCAAGTAGATCCTCAAAATATTTTGTTTGAGGTCTATCTCGAGTAGATCCGCAAAATATTTGTTTTTGAGGTCTATCTTGAGTTGATCCTCAAAATATTTTGTTTGAGGTCTATCTGTTGTAGATCCTTAAAATATTTTGTTTGAGGTCTATCTTGAGTAGATCCTTAAAATATTTTTTTTTAACGTCTATCCGTTGTAGATCCTGAAAATATTTTGTTTAAGGTCTATCTCAAGTAGATCCTCAAAATATTTTGTTTAAGGCCTATTTCGAGTAGATCCTTAAAATATACATATTTGTGAAAAGAAAATTCAAATTATACAATGCATGTGATATACATTGTTGTATTGGCTCCAAGTGTCATATTTCAAAATTGTTTATTGAAATCTCATCATTTAGCCCCCTGCACTTATCACGTGTTGATTAAACACGTTGTAAGTGCATTATCAACTTAAATTGACCCGTCACTGTGCCTATACGCGTGTAGGATACTTTGCATTAAGTGCAATGATGATGTGTCACTTGGGTGTTAGTCTAGCATATGCGACGCTTGCTAACCCCGAGGTGACATTGTTTCAGATTCTTAGGCAATTAATCATTTCAAATTCAAATTTATAAATTGGAGGAAACCTTTAAAGATCAACTTACCTTGATCAAGATTTTTTCTCCTTCATCCTTTGCTCTGCCTTTTACTTATTCCCGAATACCTTGATTACTTTACTTCATACTTCCTTTTTTTCAAGATGCCTCCTACGGGTAAAACCAGTAAGAAGCAGAAGACAGTGGATTTAATGCCGCATGAGGAACCTTCAAATTCATGCATTGAACTAGGAGATGAGTTATTTTGGATCCATCTAACAAATCGATTCCTTTTTTTGGAGAGAATACTGATTTGTTAAGCTCGTATCTAGATGACGTGATCAAGGAAAATCTAGGTCGTTTTGGACTTATATCTTATTTTCGAGCTTCTCGGCATGGTTTTTTCCTTTCTGTTGTCTACTTCAAATCACACTTTGGTATTCTGCTGGGCTGGGGGTTCTTGGAATCCACAAACTCATACCTTTGTGACTGGTTTTGGAGAAATTACTCCTACTTTGGAAGATGTTAGGGTTCTGTACAACCTTCTCGTTATGGGCGAGATTCATCCTGATGATATATCATTATCCCGTGAAGAACTTGCGACAGAGAAAGTTTTAGTTGAGGGCTTGAAGCTTTCAATGCACAAGGCGACTTTAAAGAAGTTTTCTAGTTCAACATCTGACGGCCAGGGTTCTCGTCAGAACGCAACATGTTGGATTTGCTATTTCTGGAGGGAAGAATATGTGAAAAGTAAGTCGAATATTCATTCTATTGTTGTTGGAGCTAGTAGAAATAGCCCTATTCATTTCGAGTCTTTCCTTTCTCTTTGGTTATCCCATTTTGCTCTCCTTAGCTTTCCTTCGGATAAAATTCATAATAAGGTCTTTCATTTAGCCATCCAGTTAGCTCAAGGACTTGAATTTCCTTAAGCTCCTCTTTTTTTAGGCAATTTGTACGAGAATCTTGACCTTTTGGTTGCTAATCAAACCAGGTCTAGAGGTTGTAGAGTTATTGAATCTATTGTAGACATTTCTTTTCTCCAAGTTTTTCTTTGAGAAAGATATCTGAAATATGCTCCTATTGGGGTGTTTCCGAATTCATCCATTCGAGAACATGGTGTTTCTCATTCCCATTCCATTTTTTGGGCTGATCATCCCCCTGTTGGTGGTGTTGATCTTATTAACGTCTTAGATAAGGAGTTTGAGTTCGAGTACAGAACTTATCTTCAAAAGGTAGTCTGGGTTGATCATTCTGCAGTGGCAGACACAGATGATATAACTCTTCCAATTGCAAATTTCCATTTTCATTCAAAATTCTTCAAAGTGTATTTAGGTACCATCCATTACGGTCATGTTCTTGGAATGGTTGAAGGTAATTTCACCAGTGCTTTCCATTACAACCCCTATAGAGTATTAAAACAATTAGGACTAGATCAAATTGTGCCTAAGGTAAATCCTCTTGCCGTTCCTTCTCCTCGAGAGGCAGGTAAAAGATTTGTCCTTTCAGAGGCTGTAGAATGACATTGGGCTTTTAAAAGTGGCATCCTTGCTGCATTCTCGAGAAAGGGTGCATCTTCAGAACTTTAGGCTAAATTCTGGCAAGTCCTGCTAGCTGACTTTGACCGTTATCCGAAGAGTAATCCTATACCCACAGACCAAGCCATAAGCGTGCAAGATAAAAGACTCAAATCCTTTTCGAAAAAGAATACTTCGAGTGCTCCATCGAAAGGTTTCTCCATCCCTGCTCCATACATCTATTATCCTGATTCTTCAATCAGAGAGTTTGCCTCTAGTTTTGTTCCTCCTGGAGATGCTTCTCGAAAAGGAGGAGTAGAAGATCAATCTACAGAGACCGAAATGGTGACTCATTCTTCTAAAGGAAAGTAGTCTAAGGAAAACAAATTAATGGGCAAAGACAAAACCCCTAATTCTCTTGCTGCTGCTACTTCGAAAACTGCAAAAAGTCCAAAATCTAAAACTTCAAGTGATTAGGCCTCAAAGCAGAAAACGTCTCTTCCTTCTGATGATCTTCCCAAAAAGAAAGTCCAATCAGTTGTGTAAAATTTCAAATTATGTCCTTGAATTTTACCAATATTGTCGGAATTTGAAGAATATCTGTTTTGATTATCAGGATGATCAAATCAGAAGTCTGGATCCGATTCCTCTTGCTGTCGAAATGTCCAACGAGGAATGCAAGCCAAACCAAAATAATTATCAACAATTTCGGAAGAAACTTCAATTCAAGTTTTGGATTCCGAAGGTAAGGGAAAAAACCAAGAGAAAAGAAAGAATTAGAAGAAGAAGAAGAATGAGAAGAGGAAAAGTCAGAAGAAGAAGAGGATGAAGAAGAAGGAAGTGAAGAGGAAGAAGAAGGAGTAGAAGATAGGGTAGAGAATGAAGAGGTCACTCATGACGAGGATAAATTTTTACTATCCAATTCGAGTACTTTCATGCCTTCTGCTTCTTCAAAATCCTTACTTCTCTTGACTTTCATGGAAACGTCAATCATTTCTACTTCTTCAAAATTTTCAAGAACAATTTCTGAAATGGATTTTTCTTTTGAGACTTCCAATGTAAAGGTCTCCCCATCTGCCCCTTCAAGTGTTATGGATATTGCTGTCTCTTCCTCAATAGAAATTTTGATGGTCGAAACTTCAAACATCAAGACTGCAATCATGGATGATTCGAATATTATTGACTTGGATGCTAATATTCCAGATATCGATCATTCGAACATTGCTGTCTCAAGTGTTGATGTTTCGAAAGTCATTTCTTTAGAAGTCTGTTGTACTGAGACAATTACTATGACTTCGCATGTTGCAAAGCTAAATATTGATCTTGCACATGCTGAGATTTCTTCAAAGATTCCCTTATCTTCATCCACAGAAGTGATTGCTTCAAATGGTGAGTTATACATTCTTCTGTAATATGTTAATTCTTTATTATGGAGGATTTCTGACCTTTTGATTTCTTACTTTTCAGTTGCTAAATTGATTCCAGCAGAACTTCCCGAGATTACTTGTTCGGGAATATCTGCTACTCTTGTTCAGAAAGCTATATCAACTGTAGTTACTTTTGAACTAATGTCGAGAGCTGACACTTCTTTTACTGCCGCGGGCATTAATCTTCAGAAAAGAAAGAGATCCGAGCTTTCTTCTACTCAGCTTGTTTTGTATGAAGGACTATACATGATATTCGCCAATATGTCAAAATGGATGGATGCTATTTTCGAAGCATATGGTGATATATCAGACAAAGTTCGAGTTCCTTCTTTCTAGATGAGGAGTGTGGGATATCAAGAACTGTGTTCTCTCCTTGATAGAATATCTGAGAAGAATATTGCCTCACTATCTACAGAAGACCTTGAGAGTTGGAAACCCTCCTTTTCGAACATCGAGAGTCTTGGTTTGAATATTGAGTGGTTGAAAGATCATTTTTCCATTCTAGAAAAGTCTTTTTCTTGTTTTCAGGAAAAAAACAATTCTCGAAATTCAAAGGACTCAGACACTTGATCAACTCACCAATAGTTCTCAGGAGTTAGAGAAGAAGAAGGAAGAAGCTGTGCTTCTTAGGAAATCTCTTGAAGAAAAAGAGAAAGAAATTGAAGGAATCGAGCAATACATTCAATTGTTGAAAATCGAGATGGAAAAGAGATCAAAAAGAATCTTAGAAGTTTCAGATGTAATTGTCTAATTTTGCATTCGACCCAAAGAAATGTATTGAAAAAAATTCTGTTGATATAATATTCTCCCTCAAAAATAATAATGCGTTAGCCACTTTCAATTGATTAACTCTTCTTGTGCATTATCTTCAAGTAAAACAATTTTGTAATAACCTAAAGGATATGCCTCAATAATTTCAAAGGGTCCATCCCACCTTTGTGCAAATTTTGGCTTGATAGTGTTGCTCCTTTCGTAGAATGAGGCTCAAAACACTAGTTCAACAACTTGAAAATCTCTGGGAGATACTTTCTTCTGATAGCCCTCGAGATCACTTGATGATACTGCAGGTTATTTGGTAGGGCTTGTTGTCTTCTTTCACCCAAGTCATTTATCTGTTACATTCGAATTGCAACTAGATCATGAGTATCCTAATCCATTTCAGCAGCTTGAAGTATTCGAGCTGATGATATTTGTATTTCAACAGGTAAAATTGCTTCCATTCCGTAGACTAACGAAAAGGGAGTTGCCTTTGTAGCTCGGTGCTTGGATACTCTGTATGCCCATAACACATTAAACAAATGCTTATGCCACTGAGTAGGATGATTATATGTTAACTTAATAGTCTAATCAGAGTCTTGTTTGTAGCTTCTGCTTGAGCATTGCCTTGGGGATAATACTGAGTAGACTTGCTGTGTATGATATTATTCCTTGCAAGCATCTCTCGAAATGTACGGTTTAAGAATGAAGAGCCATTATCAGTGATGATTCTTCGAGGCACTCCCCCTCCAGCAATAACATTCTCTTTGATGAATTGGGCCACATCAACTACTGTTGCTCTCTTCAAAGCAATAGCCTCTACCCATTTGGTGAAGTATTCAGTCGCCACCAAGATCCATGCATGTCCTCTTCTACTGTAAGGATTGATTGGACCAATCAGATTGAGCCCCCAAGTATGGAATGGATATGGAGTGATTCTAGAGTGCATGCTTCGAGGATGCGGTCTTGGAATATTTCCTTGTATTTGGCATCTCGAGCACTTCTTAGCATACTCAATCGCGTCTTCTTTCATAGTAGGCTAATAATACCCTATGTCGCGGAGCTGTTCATATAATTTCCTTTACCCTTGATGAGCCCCTCATTCTCCTGAGTGGACTTCTTGAAGTACAACAGTTGCTTCTTGAGGATCAAGATATCTGAGTAAACTATCATTTGTGTTTACTTGAAATAAGTGACCTTCTTGAAAACAAAAGCGAGTAGCCCTTCTTCGAATTCTATGAGCTTCATGTGCATTATTATGTAGAAAATCATCCCTCAAAAATTGAATAAAAGGTCTTCTCCAATCCTCTTCTTCTGCAAAAATATGACATACCTCCATGATATCAGGAATGCTTTGACAACCAATGCAGCGTTTTTTTAAGTTTCGAAAAGTCTAAAGTCATAGTTGACCAATATACTCCAAATCTTTGCAGCCTTCTGTATAAAGGGATGGAATCCTGATAGCCATAAGTCTTCTCTTGTATGTCACTGAGAATTTGTTGTGCTTCTTCATTCCCAATACACCGAAGTAATACTTCATTCGAGGCCTTGAAAGATAGAATGCGACCAACTTCAACAAAGTTTGCCAATTTTCGAATAGGAATTTCGAAAATGGAAGTGTTGAAGCTGATGTAGTATGGCATGTCTCCAATTAGTTGAAGGAATATCTTCTTTTTCGATTTCAGGATCCAAAGTTGCTGGCATGGTCTTTCGGATGACTCAGATTTGTTAAGAATCTTCATTCAAACTCAATCTGCTTCCAAGATTGGCTAAACTATTTGCTTGATGATTTTTAGCTCTTGGGATATGAGTTAGAATGCATTCAAAAAACTTTCTCATTAATGCTCGAATCTTTGTTTTATAAGGCACCAGTTCTTGTTCTTTTACTGCAAAGTCTTCATTAATTTGAGAAATAATAACTTTTGAGTCTCCAAAGATCCATAATCTTTGCATCCCCATCTATTTGGCCATGATCAATCTGATAAGTAGAGCTTCATATTCTGCTCTATTATTGGAACATACAAAAATCTAGCCTGAAGGATTAATATAAGTGTTTCCCATCACTCAAAGTGAATTATATTCCGGCTCCTCCTCCGTTCAAATTTGATGATCCATCAAATTTAATTTGTCATTCCTGATCTTCTATAGAATTAATTTCGAACTCAGGAAATTCCTCCTCTTCTTGAACTTTAGAAAAGGCAGCAAGCAGATCAACTACTGCTTGTCCTTTAATCCCCTTCGGATTTTTGCAAGTGACATCAAATTCTGACAACTGCAGTAACCATTTGGTATACCTCCCAGGTAATATAGGCTGCGACAACAAATACTTGATAGGATTCGAATGAGTGATCGAAAAATTTGGACATGCTAAGAGGTAATGTCTCAACTTTTGAGTCACAAGATAGACCACCAAGCAAAACTTATCAACTTGAGAGTACTTTACTTCTGCTCCACGCAAAAGTCAATTGATGTAACACACAGGTTTTTCAATTCCTTAATTATCTTCTTAAGCTAGTAACCCTCCAATAGCATTATCCAAAGTGGCCAAATACATTCAAAGTGACTTCCCTGGGATTGGTGCAACCATGGTATGAGAATGCTTCAAGAGATTCTTGATATTCTCAAAAGCTTGCTAACACCTAATGTCCAGATAAAGTCCTCTTGTTTTCGAAGTAACACCAAGAAAAGAGATATGTATGCTAAAAGGCCTGGGACAAATCTTCGAATATAAGAAAGTCTCCCCAAACAAGACTTCAATTGCTTTAGATTTGGTTATAACCACTATAACCATCCATAAAGGAAAACATATCATGCCCTCCTGTAGCTTCAATTAGAAGATCCATGTTCGGCAATGGAAATTCATCCTTAGGACTTGTTTTGTTGAGATCTCGAAAGTCAACGCAACATCTGATCTGTCCATTCTTCTTCTTCTTCACATGCACAACATTCGCAAGCCAAGTTGGATGTTGTATTGGTTTGATAAAACCAGCCTTCAGAAGCTTCTCGATTTCACCTTTGATTTGTAGTTCAATTTCGAGCTTGAAAGTTCAAGATGATTGCTTGATAGGTTTAATATCAGAAGATAAATGCAATCTATGTGTGACTAATTGAGGATCCAGTCCACACATGTCATCGTAGCACCAAGCAAACATGTCTTTATTAGCTTTCAACAGAGTTACGAGATTTTCCTTCACCTCAGGAGATGGGTTAGCATTAATAAAGGTGGTCTTCTTCTCTTCCCCTGATTCTGAGAGATTAACTTCTTTCAGGGTTTTGCGAACAAACTTCTTCACATTGACTTTTAACTGCTCTGGCGCCGCTTGAATCTCATTATGTACTTCAAATATCTCAGCAATGGATGGGATGTCATTACTATCCTGAACGCTTGGAATTTCAACATGACATGCTGCAGGCTCAGGATCCTTGATTGTTATTCCTTTCGAAAAAGTTTCTTCTTTCCCTGCTAATCTAATTCAGACCATAGATGATATATAATCCACCCTTCAAGTGGGATAATTCGAGTGCAACGGGCTTTTGAGGCTGGCTGTTGGACAGTTATTTCATTTATAGCCAGCCTATTCTTCAGTTCTTTCTTTTCTTTTTCTTGCTCTTTCTTCTTTTCTTCTTTGACCTTGCTTTTCGAATGTCCAGACTTAGATACAGGCATATCAGGATTAGCCTGGAGTGCTGGCCATGTTGGAAGAGATATCCCTCGAAGAAGAGAAACTTGACACTCGCCAACTGGTGCAAGTTCATCATGCTCAACGGCGTCTGCTAGATGAACCTCGAGCTGGTCGAATGGACAAGGATCAGCGACAAGTAGAACCATCTTGCCGTTTCGAATTCCTTTGCAGCACTGATGGTAAGTCGAGCGAACAATCTTACAACTGTGGATCCAAGGTCTTCCAAGCAAAATATGATATGTTGGCTCGCTGTCCAACACATGAAACAAAGTTGGATATTTATACGGTCCAACCTATAGTTCGAGGGTCACGTGACGCAGGGCATACTGACTTTGAGCATCAAATCCAAAGATCTTCATTACTTGTGGAATCACCCTTTTGGATGAAACTCCAATGGCATTCAGTATGCTAATTGGGATGATATTTAAAGAAGATTCCGCATCCACTAAAGATCTTCGAATATCCACACCATGTAGAATAGAGTTCAAATAAAGGGCTCTTCCATGGTTTTCATATGAAGCCATCATATCTTCTGGTCCAAAAGTAATTAGACCTTCTTGTGAGATAGCAGCAACACATTTCTCTTTTGCTTCTCACAACGACAGTCTCTGAGCATACGCTCAAATAGTTGTTTGCTCAGACTTCGAAAGGCCTATTTTTTTCATGCTCTCTTCGAGTCTTTGATACTTCAGTAGATCTATCCTCGGAGGATAGACAATGTCTCTAGTTACTTCAGAGAAAATGACATTGACAGTAGTCCCCTTTCCCTTATGATTAGGCAAAGGATCAGTATGCACCTTCTCGGACTGCAGCTCAATCTCGCCAAGCTTTACTCAAAGATAGTAAAGCCTCCTCATAGAATAGCAGTCATAAGTGCTATGGCCTACAATTTGATGAAACTTACAAAATTTTGGATGACTTCGATCTTTTGCTAATGGCACCTTCTTCGGGGTAGGAAGTTTGACACGGTCATCCTTCGCCCATTTGTCAAACAATATGTTGAACTGAGCAGGTGTATAATCTGGCTCAGGGGGAGGATCTCGAGAATTCTTATTCTTATTCTTCTTGGTTTTCTTGGAAGGACTATCCTCAATCAGGATAATTTCATTTCTTTTTCTCTCATTCTTCTTGGAAATACTGGGCATTGAGACACTAAGCTTTCGAGCTGCATCATAAATCTTAGTGAAAGTTGTGATTCCCAAATTCTCTAATTGAAGTCTGTATTCAAGAAGAATTCCAATAATACAGTACTTGACCGATTGATCCTCAGCTACTATTTCGGTATAGGACATCACCAAGTCTCAAAATTGCTTGACATACTCAACAAGGCCCTCAGAATAGCCTTGATGTTCCCTGTTCAAGAAAAATGATGGTATCTACCTGTTCAGTGATTGTCACGAACCAAACAAGAAATTCCCAATTTATGAGGTTTTCTGATTTATTCGCAACCTTCACCCCGTATTTTTATGGGTGTGGATAACAATGGTCAAAACATAAGAGGAAGTTACTAACAGTTCTAGTAAGATATAAGTAACTAATACTACCGAAGCTGAAAATAAAACGATTCTAGGAAAATGAAGTCTACTCCTAGACTATAACAAAGATTCTACCAAAGTACGCTACCCAATCCAGTTTCTCTCTTTGCATCTAAGCTCCTGAACCTGAAATATAAACAGCACACATAAGCTGGAAGCCAGAATGAGTAAACCTTCAATGAAGTGTATTCACTCATGTTCCAACATTATGAGAAAAGTGTGAAAGGTGTACAATGTGTAATAAGCAGTATATGTGCAAGTTGGGAACAGTGTGAAAATTTAACTATAAATAAACACAATTTAAAGTTCTCTCCCATTCTCACAGAGTATAACTCAGTGCTCAGAAATCCTACAACTATATGTATAGATTTTTTATATGAAAATTAGGCCAAGTGTTTCATACACGGGGTTCTCGCACTAATAGTAACACAGATATGCAAATGCAAGTGAAATACAAACGTTGTATGGAAAGTGAAATATCGTAAGTTCTCACGTGATCCCAATCTCTATCCGGGGTGTTCCAGCAACCTGAATGTGCCCCAGGATGTTCCAGCAACCTGAAATCATCCCCCGTATGAACGGACTAAGGGAGAGGATTATTCTATGTGTACAACATAGTTTTAAGGGTTTTCAACCTAGGAGGCATAATCCCTCCACTTATTTTTGATCACGGGCTCGCGGCTAAAGCTCACATCCACATGCTAATTCCTTCAGGGAAGCTTACATATTCACAATCCAACAGAAATGTAACACGGTCTCACTGTCTCCCAAGCTTACACCAACGTGCGGATCCTTGGGATAGTTTACCATCTTCCAACCTTACACCAACGTGCAGATCCTTGGGTAATCATCATCCGTCAAGATTGTAGAGGCCTCCTTACGTGGATTCACTCTCAGCTTGGGTACAATCATAGGGTCCTCTCATAGGACTAAAGTGGCTATCAAATCAAATATCCCATGTGTTAGTCTAAACCCAAGGTATCATGTGGGGTATTAGACTAGGCTATCGCTGTCAGAAGCTCCATATGCAACAGCCAAATTCAAATCCATTTATTAATGAATCGAACAAGGTTTAACAGACATATATTCAAAACGTCAAACAAATGGGCACAGTCCCATATTCTATCCTACTAAGCAATTGAAACTATACAAACAACTAATCTATCTACATATATACTATAAGAATAATAAGGTAGTAATATACTAATGAGTAAATGAAATAATACCAATCGGGTACACAGGTGCCAACTCCTCATCAACATATTTGGGATCTTAGAACATGATCCAACCATCATAAATCTTATCCACGAGGCATTGAATGCCTAAACCAACACATTCCCAATAGAAAACATACAAGAACACCTCAAATAGGCCTTTCATCATCCTTGAATGTTAAATATATTACCATAACTACCATTTACATCCAAACACATGTATTATGATGGTATAAAGATAATAAGAGTGTTTAGGGGCCATAGTTACTTATTTCCCCAAAACCTCCAATTGCTCGGCTAAGTCTAGAAAATCCAATTTCTGGGTTGAGGGGTCAAATTTTGCATGATAGGTCTAATTGTCCCAGAAATAGGCCAAACACATGTGGTTAGTCAAGATACACGCGCTCCCATTTGAATCACTCAAATTGAACCTGGGGAGCTTCTCGACGGGGTGCTCGGCGACCCTTCGGCGTGCTGAAAAGTGCAAAAGTGTGCCAAATAGGTTGGCACCTCGGGGTTTGGTCCAAATGAATCTCGTTAGAAGAGAAATAACCTTAGTTTAATCACTAATATGGTTCGGTGACCACTTAGGCTCACTGAAAGGGGTTCGGCGACCTCTTAGGCTCGCCTAGGCTACCCTCGGTGACAAACCCAGAGAGCCTAAATGGCCTCTGAGATTTAGTGGACTCTTCGGCTTGCCGAAAAGGTTGCCGAAGCTCAGAAAGGGTCGAAATGATCTGAAATTTAACCAGGAGATTGTTCGATTATGATTAGTTTGTGAATTAAGTTGGTCTATAGTAGAGATTTTGAGTTTTCCCCTTATATTCTCCACTTGAGGTTTGGTTTTACCACAAATTAAGCCAATATGGTGGTCTGGTGTTTGGGGTTACCACATGCATTACAAATATAGGTTGAAATCCCAAGGAGAAGGTGGGTATAAAACAATCAACCCTTCCCCTAGGTTAAGATGCAAAAACACAGCTAAACACATCTTCAAAGAGAGGATACTCAACTTGGGGTGTTGCCGAAATAATGTCAGAGTCGATCCGTCATGTTTCAGCAACGGGGGTAAAATGGGTTTCTGATCCTACATTTTCAATTGATCACCTAAGCAACTTCTGCTAGAGGGCTTTCACTGGTGGGTCTGGGGTGGATCTTGGGAGCTAACAGATATGATTAATTATCAATTCTAATCATTTTATTTTAAATTAATCTCTATGGTTTTTGCTGACTAATAGGGCTGGCTACCTAAACGTAATTTAATTTTCCTACTTGGTCTAACTTTCTGAGGTTAGGGACCTGATAAGTACTAATCTAGTTTATTAGTGAATTTGTTGTAGTAATTTTGAATTAAACCTGATTACTAATCTTAATTAATTAAGGGTAATAGTTTAGGTTCTTACAGTGATATAGAACTTCTTGTGAAAAAGAGCAGCCATATCTTCCCAAGTTTTTACAGAGCCTGGTTTGAGGTTATTATATCAAGTATAATCCTTGTCCGTTAGAGACTTCGAGAATTCCCCCAATCTGAGGTCATCATTCAAAGCATAAGCTCCTAAGCCCTCAATAAAACGGCTTATGTGCTCCTTGACATTTCTCGTTTGGCAAGTGAATCTAGGGAGTTTGGGACTCACATATTCCTTGGGATAGGTTTTGTCACTACTCGAAATCTAAAGCATGACACACACTTATGAGCATAACTCTAGGATTCCAAGCCTGACTCTCACCCTCAGATCAACCAACTCAAACACCAAGAAGAGGGTGGAAAACTACAAACACCTCAGAGTAAATCCATAAATACAATAGGATCCCAGCGGAAGCTAAATCATCATAAAACAAATGAGATCAAATCACAAAATGAGCCTCACATCCAAACATAACTTGAATGATACAATATATCAAGTCTCAAGGGAAACAACCACTCCCACACAACACTCTCAGAACTCTCCCACAACTACGACAGAAAGAATGCAAGTAAAGTAAGGAGTCTAACTACACTTGCGACCTCAGGAATCCACCTCAGCAATCCGGGTCGAAGTCCTGGTCGCATGCCTTGTGCTCACCTGAAATGTTAGGAGCGAAAAAGGCTTGAGCTACGCGCTCAGCAAGTGCAATGTAATAATCAGGATGATCACGATGCCATCATGGGATGCCATGATCAATGCAAGGTTCATTCATTTTATGCAATCACATGAACAGATATATACAAAAAATAGGCCCACACACAATGGCCTCATCAAACATGTGATATGCATATGAATGGTATCCACTCTGTGTTGTATATTAATGTCTCACGCTTGATTCGGACTGTAACACCGTGTATCAACTCATGGATACGCGACCCCTTTTGGGCTAAGGCTACCTTGCTAATTCTGTGTGTACAGCATAGTTTTAGGGAGTCTAAACCCATGGGCGATATATCCCACCTTCATTTTTTATCGTGGGAACGAATTCCGAGGCTCCTCCAAGATATCCCCCGTGTACATCAATTACACACATACAACCAAACGGTCGTCATCTATATATATTATGTAAGCTATATATATATACATGTATCCATGGGCTCTTGGGGTTGCAAGTCCCTCACCCTCAAATCATATGAGATTTGAATAATAAGTCCCTTCTTGGGGACACCAGAGATCCATATCTCTCATTTGGCACTTCGCTTTGAAGTCCAAGTATCCTCACATATTACCCGATGGTCCTTCATAAATGAGCCATGGTAGTATGGGGTCCAAGTCCTCACAAGGATTGGTCATGCATGCATGTCTATTACATGAATGATACTTGCAAGCAAATAGATGATATGCTACATATACATTAAGTGGATGATCATCACTCAATATGGATATATCAAATCATAACATCTGTACATTTAAGAATTGATGATAAGATGCAAGAATGGCATTCTCTATACTCACATCCATCTAAACACAGCCAATCATTAACTGTTCATACATATTACACTACGGGTCATTCATGAGTGTATGAAGTTCCAATTCATCCTATTAGTCCATTCAAAATGTCACATCCAAGTAATATTATTGTACAAAATCATATTATCAACCATCATACCATCATACAATACCAGTATGCGTGTCTAGTGTCTTTTCACTAGTACATTCACCATATCACAACCAAGTAACATTTCTCGTACAAGGTCAATACACATCAATCACATTATCATACAAATGCTAGTATGAATTAAATGTTCAAACAAAGTGTCACCACAATGGCCAAGTAACAAAGACATGATTATGCTATTCACCACAATCACACCCCTCATACATCTATAGTATGAAACAGTAACTCAAATAATCTGGCATAACAATAGGCTAAGTCTCTGGTGTCAAATACCCCACTCAAGGGCTCCCAGAAATGGCTCAAACACTCACTGTTGTTGGGTGCCATTGGTTCCACCGACCAACCACCGATCACAACTAATACAGATCATGATTCTCCGTCGGTGGACCAACGAGTCACCGACGAACTCCAAAGGTCTCCTCGGTGGGTTCCGTCGGTCTCACCAACCACCCACCGGCCAAGGATCTACAGCCATAATAACTCACCAACAAGTCTCTCTAAGGGGGGTGTCATCGGTATTACCGATGACCCATCGATCACTCTGTCGGTGAGTCTGTTGGCACCACCGACCAGGTCCAAAGGCCAGTCAAAAGCTCGTCGGCAAGTTCGTCGGTGCCACTGACGAATCCACCGACGCCCATCGGTGGGTGTAGTCGGTGCCACCAACCACCCACCGATCACAATCCAACAAGTCCAACTCCCCTTGGGTGGGTGCCGTCGGTACCACCGACCACCCACCTAGGTCTCAGTCGGCGAGTCTGTCGGTACCACCGATGACTCACCGACCAAATCAAACTCCTAGGCCAAGTCTCATGGGTGGGTGTGGTCGGTACCACCGACACCCTCCTATCATATCTGTCGGCGAGTCTATCAGTGCCACCGACGACTCACTGACCAAGTCCAAAGGGTCACCATTCTAGCTCGTTGGCGGGTCCGTCAGTGCCACCAACGAATCCACCGACAACCGTCGGTAGGTGCCGTCGGTGCCACCAACCACCCATCGACCAAGGTCAAGTATTTCACATACTGTCAGCGAGTCCGTCGGTGAGCTGACACACCCATCGACAAGGACACGCTTGAACCTAGCTTCGTCGGCGAACCGATGCACCCACCGACGGACGCGATTTGGGGTTTTTCGCCCCAGTTCGCTCCACACTTGGGTTTTTCATTGAAATCCTCCACCTAGGTTAACTTGTTGAGTAGATTTAAGGTCAAAAGGAGTTAGATTACAGAGAAACAACATTAAAACATCAATCAACAAACATTTCACAAATCATTTAAGAAATTCTCATGGAATCACCAAGAATACAAATCTGAGATAACATTTGACCTAGAACAAGATATATTCACATTTACAACTCAATCATAGTTATCATACATGAAAATGATGCTCATGCACATGCTAATATCAACAAACATTCACAGGTTCATTTGTATACAATGAATCATAGAAATATCCAAAAATACAAAGCAAGTGTACACAATACACTTACCTGGACAACAAATCTCTTTGGACGAAAATGGCGGCTCGAATCTGATCTCCTCTCCAGCTTGTTCTCCTCTTCCACTTGAAGTTCTTCCTTGAAGCTCTTCTCTTCTTCTCTCTACACAGTCAAAACCTCAAGACAAAAATGAGTTAGGGTTTTAGACTTTGTCTTTTAAACCCAACCTCAAAACCCTAGCTAATCTCAACCCTCCATTGCCTCTTGGATGGGAGAACAAATCTCAACCATCCAAGCTCATTAAATGAGAAAGGCTATGGTGTGGGTCACCGCACACAACAAGGGCACACCAAAGAAAAGACTGGTCACCAAAATTGACCAACAGCACTACCAAATGCAAAGAAATTACTGAAATGCCCAAAGAAGGAAACAAAATTTTCCACGGCGTTATAGGTTTTCTCATAAGCGAGAGGGGGAATGGTGGGATATAGTCAATGTTGACCCATTCAGGATCTCGAATTTGTGACTTCTTTAGCAAAGATTCTACTTTCTCAAGAGTAGCAAAATGAGGAGTAGATGGTAGGGCTGGTAAGGCGGATGGTGTGGCAATTGCCGATGATGAATTTACTGGTGGTGGCAGAATACTCGGAATTTTTTTGAAAGTATGCCTGATGGGTTCCTCTCTTTAAATATTGGGGGTAACAACTAGCAAAAATGATGGCAATGATAGTGGTGGTGTAAAGCTTGTCTGAGGTATTGCTCGAGCGATAACTAAAGCTGATGAGCTAACAAAGTCATCATTTCTTGATGCATAGCTGCCATTTTTTCTAGCATCGCTACAATTCTATCGTTAGATGACAAGGATGCATTTGAAGATGAAGGCAGGTGCTGGTGGAATAATAGCAGGATGGTGGAACAATAGCAGGATCTGTTGTAGGAACAACATTCACAGGGTCTATGGGAGGATCTTGAGTTCCAGTAGTATTGTTGATAGGAAGTTCTGGGGCCACTGAGTAACTTTAGACCGATCTCAAATACTACAAAAAAAAAAGAAGGGAAACAATTCAAGCTCCCCAGCAGAGTCACCAAAATGGTGATGCACAAACTGGTAAATAGCCAATTTGACAATAAAATGTCAATTGTCCTTAATGGTTTGAGCAACAAAGAGGTTCGAATACTTGCTTACACTGTCCTAAATCAAAAGATGACCGTTCCAATGTAAGGTTTCCTTGTGGGATGTGATAGGATGGGTAAAGAACATAGATCAGTCAGGAATGAACAGAAAGTTCCACACAAAACTTTATTCAGAAAGAAGATTCTCAAGACAATAGCTCTGCTAATTCTCAGAGGATGTCTAAAATGCCAAGGAATCTAATCCTTATTTCTGATGTATCATTGGCCTTTTATAGCTTGATATTCATTACTAAACCATTTGCAACTTATCATTCAATATATTCATAACGTCTCATTAATGTATATAAGCATTTTGATTTGAATGTTCAAAACGCTTCATCAAAGAATGCAACTTTTCGATGAATGTATTCGAAACGCTTGGATTATTAATGAATATGCCATTATAAAATTAATGATATATTACCGTTCTATGTTGATATAAGTCCTTAAATACTTCAAGATCTTTGAAGATCTTAATAGGACTTACCTTTCTGGCCTTTCATTCCTGAAATTCTAATGTTTATTTCCCCCTATTTTTTTAAATGAGTGATTTCGAATTTACCAACTTCGAAGAGTAATGAATATCAGGGAGTGTTCCCTTATAATTCATAACTTCATGTTTTTCTGATGATCATTTCAAGTAACTATCTCGAAAGTTGACTTTACTTCAGTTATATAACTATCCCTAAAAGTGACATGACTTTGGGATAATACACTTTCATTTCGAGATTCTATCTCGAAATGCCTACCAATGACTACAACATAAGGATAGCATTATTGTCACGCTCCAAATCTGAGATATAGGATCTCGAGGATTCCGAGGAATTGACATTCGCATCCACCACGTGGAAACAGATATCCAGCCACATATCCAACCAAGTCCTGGTTAAATCAGAGTCTCAAAAATGATAAACACGAACAACAAAAGTCTCACAGAAATTCTAAACCAATAGCTCAACTAAAGTCTGTCGAGCTAGCACCCACAAAAGTAAATGAAATAGTCTCTGTTACAAGTTTCTGCCCACTAGGGGTCAAACCAAATTAATAAAAACTGAAATAACATATCAAGTCTCTTAAACAAAAGCATCTCCTCTCTAGCCAACCAGGTCAGATGAACTGATTACCTGTAGAGTTAAGGGTCAGCCGAAGCCTCGTAGTGATAGCCAACAAAATTACAGCAATTACTTTTGTGCCTGCATAACAATACAATTAATCCATGCATTTCAATCACCATATAATATCACAATCATATGTGTATCACACTTATCATCATACTAAAACTCACATAATAAGTATGTATATCACAATCATCATAGCAATGTCTTTTTACATGGAAAACTATACAACAATCATATCATATCAAGTTAATTGTTCACGTGGTCCCACTATGATAAATCACAGGGCACTCATGATCCCATCATGTATTAAAGCACAAACCTCATAGTCCCACTATGTCAATACTACCCACATGATCCCATCATGTCTAGACAGAATCTACATAGTCCCACTATGTTCCACAACAAAACATATATACACATGGTCCCACCATGAAACACAAGCATACAAGTATCATATCAATCACATAGTCTCACTATATTCACAAACAATATCCACATGGTCCCACCATGCTACGACCAATCACCACATGGTCCCACCATGGTACGACCAAACATCCACAAGGTCCCACCTTGCTACGGCCAACAACCACATGGTCCCGCCATGCTACGACCAATACGACCCAATCACAAACACAAACAAGTCACAAATGGAAATGCACCACAATTAACTCAATCAACATGTACAATGCAATGCGAGTGTATGATGCAATTATGAAGTGAGATGAAGTGAAGTGCAATGCAATGCGGGGGTAATCAGGCCTAGCCTAATCACGTGCTCAATCCAACTCACGACCATATGACTCATCCTTTAGGGACTTGCACTCACGGTAGAAGCCATCAATCCTATATCTTAAGAAACTTGCACTCACGGTAGAATACGCCAGTAACAACCATTCTTTTAGGGACTTTCACCCACGGAGGAAGCCACATGTACCATTCCTTTAGGGATTTGCACCCACGGTGGAAACACACCTGTATTAGTAACCCATTCTTTTAGGTGCTGGCACCCACAGAGGAATGCCACTATTCTTATTCCTTAAGAGACTTACACTCAGGGTGGAATACACCAGTAGACCAACATTTCTTTAAGGGCTTTCACCCACGGTGGAAGTTCACCTATAACCAGTAACCCATTCTTTTAGGGGCTTGCACCCACAGAGGAATGCTACCATTATTATTCCTTAAGAGACTTGCACTCAAGGTGGAATATACCAGTAGACCAACATTCCTTTAGGGACTTTCACCCATGGTGGAAGCTCACCTGCATCCAGTACTTTTCCTTTAGGGACTTTCACCTACGGTGGAAATACACATGTACAAGACCTTTCCTTTAGGGACTTTCACCCACGATGGAATACACCCATACAATGCCTTTCCTTTAGGGACTTTCACCCACAGTGGAAATACACCTGTACAAGATCATAATCCAATCATACAAATCATTCAATCACAAACAATCATTCATAAGTGTGGATACTCACAGTATCCTCATACAACATACAAGCCATTATCATCATAGTCAAACAGTGGATGCCATAAACACCACTCAAGCCAACCAAATTCCTGTGCAAGTATTTCTACTCATTCTAATCATACCTAGTGGTCCTATATCCATATCCCTTTCATTAAAGTCAAGGTCACCTTATATTCCATCCAAAACAGTCATATTTTCTTGAATTTCGGACCTTCCTCTACACTTTTCAATATTCGACCATATCTAATTCTTTTGCACACAAACCAACCTCATAGGCATGTGTACAACTCTCCAATAGAACATTTCCTTTAATTTCACCCAATTGGGACCTCGGTAGATCCTCAGTACCTGCCAAGGTTCCTACCGAAAATCATTCTGCAACCTTGACACCCCGTTAGTGTTTAATTCATAACTATTTTTATACTCATAGGATTGACCTCAAACTTAGACCATTATGTTCCTCACTGACAAGGGAAGCCAAGAAAAATATAAAATAAATAATCCCATTTTCGGTAGATGATCTACCGAGGCTCGGTAGATTGTCATGAGAACTGTAATGTTTCGTTTGATGTCTTGGTATCTGCTGACTTATACCGAGGCCAGTTTCAGCTTCGACAGTAGTTCGATGTTTTGGCGATAACTTATTATATACTCGTCAGAATCTCTTAAAACTTGTTGTGTTGTGTTCCTAACGCATAGAGGAAGCACATAAAAATACTAGATAAATTATATAGGTTTTGAGGAATGCTCGGTGAGACCTAGAAATCTACTGTTTGTTACCTAGAAATTTCAAAAATTCCTAGAGCTCTGTTCCCAACTTCCCATAACCTTAAATTTCACACTAATTCTCACACCAAACATCAAATATACTAGTAAACATCAATTCATAATATCACAAACAAAACCTAATAATTAAAATAGGATTATACATGTGAGATTCAACACCATTCAATTATGCTTCAAATCAAGATCATGCATCAAAACCAATAACTATAGCATTGAGATGATACATGAAATTAACTACCGTAAGATCGAAAGAATCCCTACCTCTCTTCCTAAAATTTTTCTGCAACTCCTGGAATGGAAGATCACCAGCCCTTTGCTCTAGCCTTCTCTTTCCTTAGCCTTTCTTACTCTTCTCCTTTGTTCTTCTCTCTTTCACTCCTCTCCAACAACAACTAACTTCAGATCTGAGTTTTCTCTGCAATGTGTCTCTCTTGAAAGAATTCCCTTTCTCCAATATGGTTTTTCCCTCCTCTTCTCCTTGCTTGATCATGCACTACATGGATCCCTGCAAGGAAGGGAGATGGGAGTTATGGAAACTCTCCCTCTCTCCTAATCATCTTACAAGAGAAAGACTCGTACACCCTCTCCAAACACTATTTACATCACTATTCATTGACCCATTTTGTTAACTTCTAAAACTACTTAATTTTAAATTTTTAGCCTTTCTTAACTCTCCTCACACATAACCAATAGATAAGGTAACTTCTCCACTAAGATTCTGTAACGCCCATCAGATTTAACTCTCTCTTCCTTTTGGAGCATTTCTGTAATTTCTGTATTCTTAAGGGCATTTTGGCAATTTGTGGCCAGCTCCGGAGGACA
>JAUPMG010210443.1:0-23456 GCA_031762675.1 Pachysandra terminalis
GTATAAGAAAGGAAAGTTATCAAACTTTAAAAGCTATATCCTGTCTTATATATATATATATATATATATATATATTATGTTATGGATGGTGTGCAATATTTGCTATTGTAAACTTTTAATATAAATTTAGATAAATCTAAGTTTTTGAATGAGATCATTATCACAATAATGAAATAATATTAATATAATTTAAATTATTATTTTTAATATCTATTTAGTATGATAAGTATTGTGTACCCGATGGGCACCCGTTAAGAATTTGATATTTTATCTAATTCAGTTCAGGGATTAAGGGAGACGACTCTGGACCAAGAATTGACAAGACCCGCAACTGTGTCATATAATAGGGTTCGGTTATGGGATTTGTTGGACCAGACCCGTTGACACCCCTAAATGGGACACAATTTTTAGATTATACTTTAAAAAAAAAAAAGAAAAAAAGAAATATGGTGTTTGACTGGAATTTGAGGCGGTTAGAAAAAAGTGTTTTTCAGTGAGCCTCACGTTTTCTTATCATCCAAACACCCAAAAAGCATGAGAAAGTAGCTAAATACTTTTCTTTTCCGCTTTCTTACCAACCAAATACATCCTTCGAGAATCGGTCTATATGGTCGAATATATGATGATAGGTTATAATCCATACAGGAATAACATTGGATTAATTGTGAATTTATGTTTTTTAGATAGAACACTTAACCAATCTTACCTAAAATATTAGCATGAGGATAATTTTGCCTTGAAGTTGTATAACAGAAGTGTAGAGGCCCATTATCAATCCATTCCTTGATAATGTGTTGTGGGTTTTATTCTTTTAATAATTCACTTACTCGTGAAACTTTGTTTGTTGACTCTATTTCCTTGTTTGTTTAAAATAATATATTTATCATTTCCTTGTTTGTTTAAAATAATATATTTATTAATTTATTATTTACTTGTATGCTCATACGATCATGGCCTGACTGCTAGTAAGAAATAATAGGGAATGTTAAGTCTGGAGTTCGAATTCTACCCGAAGCACCCGTGTCCAGGGTTTACCTAAAAAGAAAAATATATATATATATATATATAATAGAGGAAAGAGTCGTTTAATTTTATTAGAAAAACAAAAAGAAAAGAAAGGGGCGAAGGGAAATAACAAAAGGGCGTGGTTGATAACTTGATATAAGACGATAGTATTTGTTTCCGAACGAAACGAAAAGGGTAAACAGTGAGGTCGTCTTCACCGGGAAGAGAGGCCGGAGAGTTAAAGGAAAAAAAAAAAGAAAAAACTGAAGAAAGAGAAAAGAGCTAGGAGGAGGCGCATGATAGCGCAGCAAGGAAGAAACAAAGGGGTTTCGGAAATCCCATCTTCAGCTCCAAAAGCACCGGATCGGTGAAAGCTCGTGCATCTCCATAGTGTTTAATTTCAATCTTCGGGTAATGGTCTCTCTATTTTTTTTTTTTTTCTAATTCCTACTATCTGTTATGTCGATTTGCTACTGTTCGGGCCTTCTTGTGATTGCTCAGAAGTTCGACTCTTAATCTCTTCAGTTATGTATGCTTTAGCTGGCGATTTTCCTTCATACGTGCACGTTTGATTTTTTTTTTTTTTTTTTTGGTTTTGTGATTTGATATTGCTATTATTTGCATTATAAATTAATGTTTAAATTTTGATGGTTTTGTTTTCTTTTAGTTTAATTTTTTTTCTCTTTATTTAGCTTTGAGATTTAGGGTTGTGATGTCTAGCCTGGGTTTTTCATCAAACATTATATATATACTTGATTATATTTTCTGTGTTTTTATATGTGGCTCGCTATGCATATTCTTGTCTGCTGTGATCGATTTTTTTAATGATTTAAAGTTGCTATGCTTGCATTTGGTTTTGTCATAACGATATTCTAATGGCTTGATTATGCTATGTTTTTGTCTGGTATGGTACATGTTTTCTGGTCAGATATGACCAGTTTCTATTTCACTTAAAGTGGCTGT
The DNA here is from genome assembly GCA_031762675.1 of Pachysandra terminalis. NCBI lineage: Eukaryota > Viridiplantae > Streptophyta > Magnoliopsida > Buxales > Buxaceae > Pachysandra > Pachysandra terminalis. The sequence continues at coordinate 1,969 of JAUPMG010210443.1, forward strand.
ATTTTCATCTAATACCACTTTGTGGCCCACTTTGTTGACATCGTCATCAGTTAATCGACCATTAGATCTGTTTTCAACAGATTTAGTTAATAATCTACTTAATTGTCTGGTCAATTTCTTCATTTATGTTTGTTTAGTATTATAGCTCCCTCAGAATCCTGGTTTTAGTAGGACTCCATTGGTATTAGGAAATTGAATTCCTTAAAGTCTCCATTAGGATCTTAGCTAGCTTCTGTAGGATACTATTTAGGCTTTAATTATCCTTCGAATTTTATAACTTTTGGTTTCATCCATTCTTTATTTTTAACTTTAGGAACTAGAATCCTTGATTCCCCTTTTAGTATGAAACATTACATATTTATCTGTTATAAATATTTATTCTCACGTTCCTTTATTTTGCTTTATTATCTTGCATATTTAAATTTTTACTTTTTTTTTATTTGTTTGTTAGCTCATGTATTTAGTTTCGTTTTAGCCTAACTTATTTAGTTTCCTTTCATTTATGTAAGCAATTTATATATAGGAGTCAGCGTTTTATTTTAAATTTTGTTTAGGGGCTTAGAGCTTTGGTTCACATGCTTTAGGTTCTTGTGGGCCATATCCAGCAAAACTCTACATTTTGTGTTTTAGTGTTAGTTTTAAGGGTGAAATTTGCAAAGTATCCGGTATTGAAATTTCCTAAACCTTAATCACATAAAAAGAGTCATAATCTAATACATATAGTTGAAGAAACCTGAAAACAGTAAAATACATCCAAAATAACACCTAAACACATGAAATATTATCTTATTAAAATTTTAGTACGAAATTTCTAAATAATCCTAGTCCTAACTACTTTCCTAGTCAAACTCTAACAAATAATAATAACATCCTAATCTAAAAAGGACCCAAATAATTGGGTTTGCTAGAAAATCCATGGGAATGACTCAATTAACAAGTTTGGGCAAGTAATTGGAGTAGGCCTGCTACACTGGTCCACATTATTCTCCCCTGGTTGGAGAAAACTTGTCCTCGAGTTTTGCGTCGATATTGTAGCCTTCCAACCCATTGAATAAGATACTTAGAATATTTTGCCTTCTTTTGCTTATTCTTGCATCTCTTCATTGTTAGCATTGAAACTCGAAATTTATCACCTGAGCCTTCGAATATACAATAAGATAAAATTTATCCCTACAAGAAATTGTATTGACTTTATCAATTCAAATAGAGTCGTAATATACCAGATCTTGACATGTAGGAACAATAGTAATCGATATGGGCTCATCTTGATGCGCAATTGGATTAATCTTCAAAGCTTGAACTTCAATTGGAATTTTCTGCTCATCAGAAACGTCCATTGGTTCTGAATCTTTAATTTGAACATCTTGTGTTGTCGTCACTGTTATTTGCTTTGCTTCTAAATTAGTCACTCTCCGAGTCAGGTCAGCAATTTGGGTAGACGAGGTACTTAATTGAGCATAGATCTGCTGTAAAAGCTTTAGGATCCATCTCCAATGGAGGTGATTTGTGACCTGGATTATAGAAAATCATGCTCTGCTACCAAAATTGATGCAGGACAACGTGGTTCTTCGGGTATAGGCTTGAATAATAAGTAAAAGAAGAAAGAATAATAGAAAAAGGATAATAATCTGATAAAATCTCACTGTTAGACCTTGAACAGATCGGAATCTAGCCAATTTGAAGCAAGGATTGGTAAAAGAATCTCACCTATACCAGATAAATAAGAATGATAGCCTAGGAATCACACCTAGAGGCTTCACACCTTCCAATCTCTGGAGCCTAGGGTTTCCAATCACTGGAAAAATAAGAGGAATCACACCTCAAAAACACATTCTGTATAAGATTTTATTCAATTCTCGTCCTCTTATTTACATCAATAGTAAAGTCTTTATATAGACTTATTCCTAAACCCAATCACATAAAAAGAGTCCTAATCTAATACATATACTTGAAGAGACCTAAAAACTAAAATACATCCAAAATAACATCTAAAACATTAAATGGTATCCTATTAAAATTTTAATACAAAATTTCTCGATAATCCTAATCCTAACTGCTTTTCTAGTCAAACTCTAACAAATAATAATAAATTCCTAACCTAAAAATGACCTAAATAAAATCCATGGGTATGACCCAATTAACAAGTTTTGGACCTAAACATGCTAGTAATTGGACTAGGTTTGCTAAATTGGTCCACATTATATCTTTTCCAAATTGAACTTTTATTTCTTTATGGAATGATTTCAAAACAAACGAGACTTCAGATCTATCTTTCAACAAGTACAACCAAGTCATTTAGGAATAATCATCCACAAAGGGGATAAAATATCTAACCAAAGGCACTTGACATACGACACGGACCCCAAACATCATAATGAATTAGAAAGAACTAACGAAGACTTCTTTTTTCGACTCATGGACTAAAAACAGATCTATGATGCTACCTAAGTTCACAAGCTTCACACTCCAAGCGAGACTCGGATTGAAGTGATGGAACCAGTTGTTTGAGCTTCGGGAGAGAAGGATGACCTAAATGAGAATGCCATTGAAGAGGTGAGACATGAGAATGAAGAGCTGCTGCAACTTGCTGGGTATGACTATCAAGATAGTATAAGCAGTTTGACTCACGCCCTCCACCAATCGTCTTAATCGTCTGGAGATCTTGAAATACACGTAAAGGGTAGAAGGTTATGGAACAATTAAGTGAACGAGTGGGTTGGCTTACAGATAAAAGACTGACTGGAAGTTTGGGAACATAAAGAACAGAGGATAAGGGAAGTGAGGGGGGTTGGGTGAACAACTTCGTGACCCATAACAGTTTGGGTTGAACCATCAACAAGAATGACTGATGGACTACTAGGAGGCTTAGTGAAGGTTGGGAGTAAACTCACCAGTCATGTGTGCGGAAGCACCTGAGAGTCAATGACCCAGGGGGAAGTAGGCTTAGAGGTAAAGCATGCAGGAGTACCTGAATGTGCAGGTGTAGTAGTAACAGTAGAAGAAGGCTGTATATTCTTTACCAGCATATTGTACTTGTCACTAGACAAAACTACTGAATCAGTACTAGTATTAGAAGGCTCCAACTAAGCATCAACCAAAGGAAGTTGCATCTTTAGAATATATAACAAACATACTGGGAAGGGTGGAGGCCTCTCAAGCCTTCCCTCCCTCAATACTAAATTCTCAGAATTTTGGATTTAAAAAATACAAAAAAAAATTCTAACCAATCAAATTTCACTTTTAATATTTTAAATAAAAAAACTTACTTAATTTATATTGTGGGTCCTATTAAGATACTAACCTAATTCTCTTCTCTCTTTCTTAAAACCTAACTTTAAAATACTAGCCCGATTCTCTTTTTTTCCTGAAACCTACTTTTCTCTTTCCCAACTTTCTCAAACAGTTTCTTTCCATTTTTTTTAAAATTTCAATTTAGAATTACTATCATAGAGTCGTATTTTATATTTTTATTTTTGATTTTATACTCCCCCCTCTTTAGAATTCAAGTTGGAGAATCCAACTTTCCCAAAACGTACCTTCCAATATTATCAACGTGAAGAATCGCGCTACTATTTCTCATATTTTCAAAAGTAGAAAAAAAAAGCTGCGCGAGACTTTTCATCTCTCTCGAAAGTGCGGTGTGCTCTGCTCGATGCTTATTTTGGAAGAGAAATCAATTGAACCTTCTCTCTGGGAAGTCTGCTCCACGAATATAGGTATGTTCTGTTTATCTGCTCCACTGAGGTCTTCACAACTGGGTTCCTGTTGATTATCCCTAACTTCTCAAATTCAAACTCCCCTGCTTGAACTAAAAAGTGCATTTTTTTTTGTTTGACGAAGAAAAAACGAATTAACCCGAGCATTAATATTTTGCAGGCCAAAAGGTATCTCTCTGTTAGACGCCATTGTTAGAGCCTATTGCCCGCATCGCCATCGTCTATTCATCTCTTTGTCTCTCTTTGATTCTTCAACGGTGGTGTTTGCAGGCCAAAAGGTATCCGATCATACTTTTTCCTTTTCATCCCATTTATTGTATTTCGTTTGATCTATACGATTCGAATGATATGTATTATTATTATTTTTGTTTTGATTTCTTTCTGGTTTTGATTACCTTGCATTGTTCAGACGAAGATTCAGCATAACATCTTCACAACAATCCCTAGTTTGAAGTTGGCAGATGGATGCAAAGGCACCCAGGTTTACGCCTTTAATCTCTCCACCACCATCGCCGGCTGTGGCGCCGCCGGTGGTGGAGTTGCTGTCGCAGATAAGCTTCCCCCTCATCATAGAATCAATAGTCTATATTTCATATTCGATCTAATCGATCCCCCTATCTATTCCTTCCTCAAATCCGCCAATTTTATTGAAACCCTAGCTGAAGTCTGTCGACGCCTTGAAATTTGTCCTCAATTTGATAAATCGGCATTGTACCTCGAGCAATGATATTTTTTCCGTAGCCTTTCCGATCCCAAGCTGATTCGCCGGAGTCGCTGGTCTGCCCGTCAACATGCCGTTGATGTCCATTGCAAGGTTGTGCTTTCTGCCTGGTTGAGATTTGAGAGGAGACAGGATGAGCTTGATGGCTCATCCTCCATGGATTGTGATCTTTGGTTATAATCCTGATTCTATTTATGATTCGTGCTCCTGTTGATCTGCCTCCTCTGAGATGGCTGATCTGAATGTCTGGATCCGAGACTAGGAATGTTTGGTATCGGATGAGGATGCAAACATATCATCCTGCATTGGTGATGAGGAGGTTAGATGTGTTAGGTATAGCATCGCCGCCCTGTCGAGACCATTTGGGATTAGGAGGTTAGATGTGTCAACACGAGCATTAATATTTTTGGCTGCTAAGCATTAATCTTTGTTTTCCTCATTGGGTGTTTTGCATTAAAAGATGAAAAGAAAAGAATGTTTGGTCATGCACTGATGAAAAGGAAAGCTTGATTTTTATTGTGAATTCTCTGTGTTCTGTTTATTCTCTTCTTCTGGATTTTCTATTTTATTTTGTGTTTGACGTCTTCAGAGAGAGTTAACCCATAATACAGTTTTTTTTTTTTTAAATAATTATGTTGCTGTAAGGATTTCATTGTAGTTTTCTTTTTCTAAATAATTCTTATTTTAGGTACACTCCATTTTTCTTAATTATATTCTGATCTTATATTAGGTTTTGAAAATAAGTCTGTTAATAATTAGAAGAATTGTAGTATCTTCTTTACGTTTTTTAGTTTCAGACCTTTCTTATTGAATTTGCTTGTGGGTGGTGGTTATATTATTGAGATTGGAATTTTTTTTGATTCTGAACACGAGCTTAAGAGAAGTAGAGTTAAATTAGTGTCCAGGCTGCAATTAATGTAGTTTAGTTTTAAAAGAAAAGAATGTTTGGTCATGCACTGATGAAAAGGAAAGCTTGATTTTAATTGTGAATTCTCTGTGTTCTGTTTATTCTCTTCTTCTGGATTTTCTATTTTATTTTGTGTTTGACGTCTTCATAGAGTTAACCCATAATACAGTTTTTTTTTAATAATTATGTTGCTGTAAGGATTTCATTTTAGTTTTCTTTTTCTAAATAATTCTTATTTTAGGTACACTCCATTTTTCTTAATTATATTCTGATCTTATATTAGGTTTTGAAAATAAGTCTGTTAATAATTAGAAGAATTGTAGTATCCTCTTTACGTTTTTTAGTTTCAGTCTTTTCTTATTGAGTTTGCTTGTGGGTGGTGGTTATATTATTGAGATTGGAAATTTTTTTGATTCTGAACATGAGCTTAAGAGAAGTAGAGTTAAATTAGTGTCCAGGCTGCAATTAATGTAGTTTAGTTTTAATTTTTTTTTTGTTTCAATGGTTTGCTTGCTGCAGCATCTTTCTTTTTCACTCTTATAACCTATTCTGAATTCCATGTTTGTAATCCCTTATTTTATATTCAATGATATGTATGCAGTTCCATTTCACTCTATTTGCTTTGGTCAATCTCTCTTCTCGCTTCTACACTTCGATTGATTTCTTCCGTATTCCATAAGGTAATTAAATCTACCTTTATTTGTTTCTGTTTAAGTATTGGTTATACGATTTACTTATCTCCTTTTATTGCTTTTTGTATTTTCGAATTTTAGAGATGATGTGTTGAAGAGATAAAGCAGCACAACTCATGACTGTTGTGTGAATTCTCTTCTTTTGAACCTATTGGGTTTACAGGTTTTCTGAATTTTTTTGCTTTCTAACTGTCTAAATCAATCTGTATATTGATAATACAACAAAATCTATATTAAGAAGTTCCATGTGTTTGCTCACATGAGATCTGTTATTTTTCCTTTCATTCATGAAATTTTCCTTCATAATTTTTTGTGCTTTCAAATTCTAGAGATGAAATTTAAGGGGCTATTCTATTCAGCCTTTATTTCTTATAGTCAGCAACCTGTTCTAAATCCCCCCATTATTTGTGTCAAAGATCTCCGTTTTTCGTTTCCATAGATGTTAAATCTAAAGTGTGATTTATATTCAGTTACTTTCTTGCCAAGAATTTGTTGTATGCTGCTGGACTTTTTTGTTGGCCATTTTTCTGATGAGTCGTTTTGGTGTTCTTTCGTGTACCGTTTTGTATGAAAAACTTGTTTTGTGTGCTACAGAAGACTTCTTTAAATAACTACCATTTAAGTCAATTTTTGAGAATCTTATCTTTTTCTGACTCACATTCCGTGAGCCTATGTTCTGTATTATACTTTGATAATTAATGAAATTGCTGTTAATGATAAAAAAAAAGTCAATTTTTGAGAATTGATTTTTTTTGAGAATTGATAGACACTTCTGAGTTCTTTAAAGAACTCACTCACTATATACACTACCATTGAATTGAAAGAATTCAATGGTACATTTATCTTGCTGCTTCACCTCTTTGGAGTTATTAAGCATCAATATTTCCCTTTTTAAAATTTGTTTTCCATGTTTGTAAAATTCTATTTGATTTTCGTCTCTCTCTCTCTCTCGCTCTCTCTCTCTCTCTCTCCCTGTTTTAATGATGTATCAGGGGAAGAGTTCTTTGATGGAACTCTTAAAGAGTGATAATGCGCTATTAGGTTTCCTGTCGATTCCTTTAATTTTGATATTTCAAAGAAGCTAGAGGCCCTGAACCCTGAACCCTGAACCCTGAACCCTGAACCCTGAACCCTGAACCCTGAACCCTAAACCCTAAACCTTGAACCCTAAACCCTAAACCCTAAACCCTAAAATTACCTATTGTTTTAAACTTTTTAATGAAATTTGTTTTTTTCTCTTTGTTTTGATGTTTGAAACAATGGACATGTTGAAACAGAAACAAAAATTCAATATTACTATTATCTCCTTCATGTCACAATTGCAATTCTTTGTACTGTGCATCACACGGGGGTTCCACTAGTATTTCTCGAATCAGAAGTAGTTGCGGTTTGATTGGCCCATGCTGGCTTGCCAAACTTATTCCAACTCCAATCCAAAGTGTGATTGAGCCTCCCACAGTGATCACACTTAATATTGCCACGGCCTCTATCTCTTCCTCCCCATGCATCTCTACCACAGCCTCTTCCTCCACCTCCACGACCATGGTTTGTGGATGAGGGTAGAGCAGAATTTTCTTTTGTAGATGAGGCGGCAAAGGAAGAGGACTGAGATGGTACAGTTGCACGCTAAAGCCGAGCATAGACATTAGTCAAGGAAGGTAAGGTGTCACTAGCCAAAATCTTCTCTCTTATTGATTGATACTCAGAGTTTAGACCAGATAGAAATTTTGCAACCTGAAACTCTTCTCTTTGTTTCCTTTGTGAGTACAAATCATTGGTTAAAGGTTGATAAATGTTCAGCTCCACCCACATACCTTTAATTGTACTATAATACTCATTCAAATTCTTACCTCCTTGTTGAACAGTAAAAATGTTCTCATACAATTTGTAAACTCTTGAAATGTTCTGATCTTGTGAATACATTTCCCGTACAGTTTCCCATACATCCTTAGCTGTTTCTAAGAACTTAACGCTAGCGCTAATGGTTGGCTCCATACTGTTCCATAACCAAGTCATGATTAGATAATTCTCTTTCCACCATTCATCATAATCCTTTGCTGTCCTATCTGGTGGTTGTGATGTTAAGTATAGTTTTCCTTTGGCACAAATAAAAACTTTTACAGATTGAGCCCATAGCAGATAATTAGAACCATTCAACTTAATTGTTATAATCTGCATTCCAACAGTATCACGAGCACACAACACAATACTTTTTGAATCTTCTTCAATGGCCATAATGCTGATCCTAACAGCAATTAACCCTTGATGCCAACAAAAAAGCGCACTTCTTTACCAAAATTACTTCAAATTTTGTTTTAAAGTCTTACTGCAATCTTCAATGATTTTCCACCAGTCAAAATCTACCTCGAAAAATATTTCTTGGATGCTTTGGCACTATAGAGCTCCAATAACACCCTCATATTATTAACATCAGTTCACGAACAGCCACACTATATTATTTGACAAAAAACTTCTCTTGTGGAAACAAAAATTATATTCTACGAGAATAGCAACTCAAGCTAGACAACAACATATATCCACGAAATCTGCATCTCAGGCTCCACAACCCACACTTGATCAATGCATATTCACAAAGTATACATAAGAACGGCAGCAAGCCAATGTGGTTGTTGCACTAAACGACTAAAGAAAGGAATGAATATCCAATCAGAAATCAGATCATTGGGATTAAAAGAAATGAGAAGAAAAAAAGGGAAAGAGAAAAAGAAAAGAAAAGAAAAGAAGAAGAGAATATTAGGGCTTGATCTTCCTAGAGAGGATCATGCTCTGAGTAAGTGTGCAAACCCTAGATTTGAAATAGAAACAAATATAGAAGAAGAGAAGAACGAATGAAAGAGAGAGGAAGAAAAGAACGAATAAAAAAATAGAGTTGTTGACTTGATGTGGTCGACCCCTTTTATTTTATATAATAAATAACACTTTGAATTTACAGATATGCTATTAACACCATTTTGTTAATATTTAAACTATATTTCAACAATTATGAAACAAATTAGACATTTGGAAACGCAATTACCTATCTTTGGGAGGGAGAATCACCTTGATCTAGTCTGTCATGGAAAATTTCCCGATCTATTTCCTTTCTTTGTTCCCGATTAGGGTGGCTATGATGGTGGAGACGCTTCAACGGGATTTTTTGTGGGAAGGGGGAAGGGAGTAAGAAGGATCATTTAGTCAAATGGTCAAATGTGTGCTTAACCAAGCCTAAAAGGGGGTCTTAATTTAGGGGCTATTAGGGAACGGGATTCTTTATTTCTTGGAAAATGGCTTTGGCGTTTCTCTATGGAAAGGAATGCCCTGTGGTGTGAAGTGATTCATAGCAGATATGATTTCCATGAGAATGGGTGGGCGATTAATCCTAGGGCCAGAATTCTATGTGCAAGTCCTTCGAAGGCTATTTCGGACTTTGCTTGGTTAGGTCCTCTGTGGGGGATGGGAGGCATATGTCTTTTTGGCATGATTCATGGTGGGGGGAGTCTTTTGTCCATTACATTTCTTTGGGTCTATAGACTTGCCAGTCATAGGGAGTCCACTGTTGCAGAGGTTTTGTCTTGGTCTGAGGTTGGTTTAGTGTAGAACCTCTAGCTCTATAGGGAGTTGTGCGATGTTGAGGTTGGGCCCTTGGCGGTGCTTGTTGAGTCCCTAAGTTTCATTTTTATTGTCTTTGATTCCTCAGACTCAAGGATTTGGTTGCCCTCTTCTGATGAGTGTTTTCTTTCTAGTTCTTTTCGTTCTGCTTTGAGGGCTATGAGAGAAGTTCTCCCTCTATTTCCATCTTCGTGGTTGTGGAAGACCCATTCCCCTTCCTGAGTTAAAGCTTTTGTTTGGACTACTGTTCTGTACAAGATTAATACTTGTGATCTGTTGCAACGCAAGAAGCAGGGTTGGGTCTTGTCCCCACATATGTGTTTCCTCTGCCATGATTGTGGGGAGTCTGTGGGCCATCTGTTTTTACATTCCTCATATTCTTTTGCGGTGTGAAAGTTTTTTCTACAGTTTATTTCAGTTGACTGGGTTTGGCCGCATGGTATAGCTAGGTTCTTTGAGCAATGGCGTTTTCCCATCTTGTGGGTTAGGGGGCGGATGATGTATCGACCTCTTTTAGGCTATCTTATCGGTAATTTGGGTAGAAAGAAATAGGAGAATTTTTTAGGGAAGATCGTTAGCTGGTTGATTACATTATGTACTTGGTAGCTTCGTGGATGGTTTTGCTGCCAGTATTTAAGGGTATGTCCATTTCTTTTTTTTTTTTGGAAGGTATGTCAATTTCTGATATCACCAGATGTTGGGGGGAGGTGATGGAGTCTTCTCCTATGTCTTTGCCCTCTCTATTTGTGTGGTGCCCTCCCGCTCTTGGTCGCATGAAGCTGAATGTGAACAGCTCTTGTTTGGGAAATCCGGGGCCCTCAGGGGTTGGTGGTGTTTTCAGGGATCATGGGGGCGTCATCCGACGTGCTTTTTCAGGCCCGATTGGCATAGGTTATTCTAATCGAGCTGAGATTATGGCCTTGATTATGGGGCTTTGCAAGGCTATACAGTATGGCTTTGTGGCGTTGGATATAGAGGGCGATTCCTTTTCAGTCTTTTCATGGATGAGGGGTCGTGACCGTATGTATTCGTTGGAGGTTCAGCCACTGTGTGTGTTGGCTAGATTTTTGGTTTGTGATGTAAATGCCTCTTTTACACACGTCCCTAGATCGGCGAATAGTGTTTCTGATTCTTTGGTGAGCAGGGGTGTGGGTAGTGAGGCTTTCTTTTTTGGGATTCCCAACCTAGAGATGTTAGGGGAGGATGTTGTCTAGTGGTGGGTGGGTGTCTTGCCAGCCCTTTTGTGCCAATTTTTTCTGCTGTTTTTTGTTTTCTTTTGCCTTTGATTCCTCTTGGAATCGTGTATATACTTTCCTCTTTTGATTAATATCACATTTTTGTTAGATATGCATTGCATATTATTTCATCATTTTTCGAGCTTATTTTTGCATCTAGATGTGTCTTGTTTTTAATTTTCTTAGAGTGTCCATTAGTTTTCAATCAATCATTCATTGTTGTTCACCATCTCGGAAGGAATGCCCCTAGCGTCAATTATCTATGTAAAGCTATGGATTCCAACCCCAAAGCCTATGATTGATTGGAGTGGGACTTTCTGTAGGCTGTCAAATAAAATTTTGCATTTTAGGAAAGCTGAAGTACTTGACTTCAGAACTACCTGAAAGGACAGCGCAGGGAAAATATCGAGGAGGCACGTTTGCAGGTTGAAGTCTGCATAGGCTGTCATGGAAATGTTTGGCATATCAGTAAAGCTGAAGTACTTGACTTCAGAACTACCAGAGAGGACAGCGCAGGGAAAATACCAAGGAGGTCAAGTTTGCAGGTCCTCACTCATTATTCCAATAAGTTGAGGTTCTATACAATGTCTTGGGACTGATTTTCCAAATGGATTTTTACAACTAATGATTTCATAACATTGTATGGTCTTTCCAAATATTTCATCACATTTCCTGGAATGTGTATTATTTGAAGGAGCAAAACTCACCCTTGATATGGTATTTTGAACCATAAAACAATCTGAATACAAAACCAAGTTCATACTCAGTTTATCAACTTCAAGTTTGGTAAGCTCAATACAGCTTATGCAATATAAGTATGAGCTACCCATACTTCCTCATAATGACAGCAATAGCTTGAGCACTTGGTTGGGCAAAGTCATGAGTTTAGTTGCACCTTACCTACAAGGAAATGCTTAAGAAAGCCAGTTATATTACTCCAATACTTCTTTATCTTTACATTTTCCAGTTTCACAAAGTGGTCTAATAGATGAATTGGGTGAGGTTCAATTTCACTTCTCATGCAGCTTCACAGTGACCCTTGTTCAAAATACCAAACTAAAATTTATTTTGCTTCCTTGTTGTCTATAGACTCTATAGTAATTTACATAACTCGAATACTCGACAAACTGGAAATGACCAAAGTTTAGCAACCTGTGAAAACTTGGCTATTAATTTGGGTGTTGAAAATAATACTTACCACTTTGGATAAGTTCCTTAGAAGAATATTCTGTTAATCTTGTTTGCATAGCTTTACTAACGACTTACCAACTATGAGATGTGGATTATTATTATTATTATGACCACTAATTATAATATCCATTAAAGCATGAAAACAGAGACTACAAGGAGGATCACACCCTGTACACTAAAAGTATGCTTGAAGCAGGCGAGCAGCAGCCAAAACAGAAAAAGAAGTAGAATAATAAAGCAGGACCAGATTAAAGAACAGAGACAGAGGAACTGCAAACCATAATTCAATAACCCATGAGTGAACTTAATCTATCCTCTCATCTCCCTGTTGATTGAGCTGCAATGATAAATATGACTCATAATTTTGTTCCTCTTTTTTTTTTTTTTTATTTATTTTATTTTATTTATATATATATATATATATATTTATCAATAACAAGATTCTACTAAGAGGCTGGAAAGAATGTACGAATATACAAAGTTACAGCTAAGCCAACATGCTGGGAAAGAGCAACACTAAAGAAGATAGCTAAATGCGATCCACTGGAGAGAAATGCAAAATAAACTCAAGGCAGTCTAATGGCCATCCTCCCCCTCCTTTAGGAGATCACTAGTTAGAATACCGATGAGCATAAACGCCTTTCTGAAGCCCCTCTTGGCTAACCTTTCTGCCATCTCATTTTTTCTCCTCGTTCCTCGGCACATGGGAGAATGAGATATTCAACCTTGTCGCCAAAGAATTAGCTAGTCAGACAAAGAGGATAAGTTTTGAGAAGCAGCCATGTGGTCTCCCTAGCCAAGACACCGTTGTAGGAGAATCACCCTCCACCTTCAAATCAACTAAACCTAGATTTCGTGCTTCCCTCAGACCAACCATCAATGCACAGATTTTCACTGTAATTGCATTACCTTTGGCAATTGGGCCTGTGAATGAGTGTAATATGCACCACTATGGTATCTGAAGATGCCGCCATTGCTGAATGGTCCAAGGTTACCGAAGGTGCAATCGTCAAAATTCAGTTTTATAGGATCCTTTCTGGAGGCTTCCAGTTTGCCACATCTCTGAACCAGTTGTGATAAAAATGAAATTGTAGTCCACTTATTTCTGTTCAACTTTGATATTGATAACGCATGAAAATCTGGAAGAGTATAGGCTTGAAAAGCAACCACTGACATCACTGACTCATGATGGAACACCCCCTTCCTCTTGCATCCTAAAAGATCCTCTTGTTCCTCCCCCCATATTGACCAAAGAATGGCACAAAAGAGCATATGATCTATTAGCGCCATCCCACTCTTCCCCAATCTGGGGAGTCTTCACTGATCCAGTAGATGGACAATCTGCTTGGCATATCCCATCTGATACGTCAGCTTCCCTTTCTAATTTTGTTCTTAACCTTCTCTGATGAACATTTGGAACTAATGAAGATCCTTGCATTATTTTTCTTCCAAATGCAGCACCACCCTGCAAAACGACATAGGTTCCACATCAAATTCTGAATTTTACAAGTGCTTCTCAAATAACAACTATGAATCTGTAATTCCATCAATAACATAAAGTGCACATGTTGTTTGTTTCCATCTTACATAATTCATACTTGTGATGTCATGTTGCGTCCACGATCAATTGTCTGGCTGTATGATCTTTGTTACGTTCTATTTCATGTCATGTATCAGTTTATTAGTTATTCTTTTAACATATTTATCTCTAAAGATAAAAGTTTAAATTAAAATGTTATCTATGTGCAATATAGCATTCATTTAACATTTTGACGGGTCTATGTGCAGTTAAGATCATGGTGGGGTTTAAAAATAGGTATATGGTTATGGAGATTTTCTTGGATCCAAACAGAGATCTTGCAAGGGATGATCCCATTATTATCACCCAATTCAATGTGTCAAAAGGAATCAAAGACGGCATTCTTGCAAATTTTGGGGAGTGTGGTCTAGCTTCATCACTTGGATCATTCCAGGGTAAGTATATTGCATTACATCCAGATGTTGGATCTATATGTTCTCTATAAAATAATTATTAGCATCCAATAGGATGTCATGTTCTGTTTTATTACTTTCAGTAGTCTCAGAGGTGTGGTTTTGTGTAGTTAAGTATGTCAACCCAATAACAAAGCTTTGCATCGTCAGAGCCTCACGGGAGGAATATCAGAAAGTATGGTCTGCAATGACCGTGGTCAGGTGCATTGGAAATTGTCCTGTGCTCTTCAACTTATTAGATTTAAGTGGTGAGTTAAGCTACTGCAAGTTAGCACTCTAATTGATAGTAGGGATATATTCCAAAATCCTTTAAATTTTGAAGCCAACCTTCCTTCAGTATAAAAATAACCCAATTGTGTTGATTGGGTATCTGTCTTATACTGCGTAGATTTTTATCTTTGAAAAAGCATCTAGAACAGTATCTTAATCTCAAGCACCTGTTAATTCCTGTCAATCACGTTGATATTTTTCTGTTGGTTAATGGAATTGTTATGTTAATATTTAATTAAATATAAAAACCAGTGGAGCATCAATTGTTACTTCTCTTTCCCATTTTTTTAGATTCTGCAAGCCACCATTACTGTTCTTTTTTTTTTTTGTATTAGTCATTAAATTTTTTCAAATGCTTTCTGAACTTTTCAGAAATGATACAAAATTTCCTGACTAATTGTAAAAGTCTCCTATTAATGTTTTTTTATTGCTTTCTCTTCCCTTTTCATTGTTGAACACTTCTCAACCATAAAATTAGCTGAACAAAAGCTAGCTTTTGTTGAAAAGATCTCAAAACCCAAAACCCAATTGGACCTTGACACTTGACAGGGGATGTGTGTCAGTATATCGGAACACATGGAGGTACTGAATTTTCATGGCAAGTACAACTTTACAAGTAGTCTGCAGAATTTTAAATTTTCTTTTCTGTCTTTCAAGAAATATTAAAATAAAATAGTTCCTTCCAAAAAGAATATTAAATATCAAAAGACTGAAAATGAATTGAGCATGAGCCATGGCCATTTTTCTTGAGTTACTATGTGAAACTTCGGCCACTGCACTTCATGATTTGAGTTGCTATGCTCAGAAGCTGGGAAAGCTTCCTTTGCAACTTCATGATTCTAACTGCTATTCTCAAAAGCTGGGAAAGCATCTCCAACCTAATCAGACACTAAATGTATTTAGGCCATCAATCTGTTATTTCTAAGCATCCTATCCAACCTACAGATTCTGTAATTCAATACTGCCATCACAGGAGGACAATGATTCTTTGGAGATTGCGTTCTTGAAAGAGGAGGTGGTGTCGGCTTCTTGAAATGCATAATGATGACAAAGCAGGCTGGATGGTTTCACTTTAGTTTTGTATATAAGATGTTGGAGGTTATCAAGGAAGTAAACAAGTTTGAAGAAGGGGTATTCTCTATTAATTATGGTAAACACCAGCTTAACTCTATAATATGAGCGAGTTACATGTCAAGACAAATACATATAGGGTGACAAAATATTGCAATGGATTATGTCAATTGAGACAAGTTGGCTTCTTTCTCTATCTGAGGTTGATTTGGTATAAGTCCATACAGGGAGATCCAGTTGGGTGGATTGCTAAATCGGGAGATCTCTTATGCTCTTAATTAAGAGTTGTAGATTGTACGGGCATATTAGATGTCTTGTGAGGTGTAGATTATATTATCATATTGTAGATCATTTGTGATCTACATTTTTAGGGTGGTCATTGATCTACATTTTTAGGATGGTCTTTAGCGTAAGATGCAGCATCATGGAGTTTATCTCTCTAATCTCAATGCCCCTTGCAAGTTGACCATGAGAGAAGGCTGAATGTTTAACTTGGAGCTAAGTAATGAAAGAAAGCTCCGATAGACTCATGAATATGTTCAAGTTAGTTGGTGGCAGTAACATGAATAACTTGAAGTGTTTCGGCAACTACCTTTTCTTGTATAAAATGGCTGTCCAAGTTTTGAGAAAGTGCTAAAAACTGGATTGGAAGCCATGTAGATTGCACTGAGACTCTCGTAACAAAATTTAGAAATAGAATGAAAACATATTTCTTGATGCACTTTTTTGAGCCATGTGTCTTTAGAGGCAGCTGTAGGAAGAGATCAATATTTCTCTTCTACATCATGGTTCAAAATATCATATGTCAAAGTCCTTCAAAAAACAGAAATATTTTGGGAAATGTAATGATACGCTTGGAACCACGGTAAAATGTCATGGAAACGATGATAACTCATGGAAACTCCTAAACATAAAACAAGTAGGAGTCGATCGGAGATCCTGTAATATCGCTGGCAAGAGTATCAGCTTCGAAGGGTATTGGAGTAACAACAAGAAATGACTGAGAATCATGGAGAGGTGTGGCGTTCTCTCGAGCTGGTTGGTCTTGCAAGGGGAAGAGAGAATGGTTTTTATGAAAGCTGGAAAGGTTAGGTAACATGGGGGATGAAGGTGGGTTTCTGGGTTCATCCAGGGTGTCTGGGAGGGTTCTGATGTTGGAATGTTTGAGGAACAGAAGGGGTTCTGCTATTAAGATTATTTCCATTGTTAATAATACAAGACACATGATGCTTTTTCTTCCCAAAAAAAACCAAGACTCAGGCTGGGATTACATCAGGGATCTGATTTTTGAGGTCTTCCAATCCGGTGAGCGCAGTCCTTCTGAAGTGCCTGATATTCATTCGCGTGTAGGTGTTGCAGGTCTCAAAGAGGTGGTGGAGAAGAACACTTCGACTGGTTTTATTCACAATATTGGATGGTCCCCTATGGTTTCGGTGTGCCCGTCATTCCCTAGCTGGGCCATGGCTATTTCGCCCACATCTAAAGTGCCGTTCCACAATTGGAACAAGGTCCGAGACTTTATTTCATCCTCGTACCCCGGGGTGGAGATCGGCCAAGTTTTCTCATTTAACCATTACAGAGCAGTACTTTTTGCTAAGTCTGATTTGGATGTTAGGGCTATCGTCTTGCCCAAAGTCATCAAGATAGATAATAGTTTGGAAATTTTCGTGGATTGTTGGCCTTTGGGAAATGGAGCAATGATCGGTCCTTCAGATCGGTTTGGAGTTTGGTTTGTAATGGAAGGCGTGCCGATGCATCTTGTGGCGGTACAGACATTCAAGTTGATCGGGGAACATCTGAGTGTTGTAATACGTGGCAGAGTCGGGTGATCACCTCTTTCTTCACTACTTGGTAGCACGAATGATTTGGATGCATTTCATTCGCTTGATTGAGTGTGTTTGGGTAATGCCAGATGGGATTTGTGCTCTTTTTGGGCAGTGGAGGTTCTCGGGTATAGGTCAGAGGGAGAGGATGATGTACTAGGCAGTGTTTCATGCTATTTTATAGGCTATTGGGGGTGAGAGAAACAGTAGGATCTTTCATGACCAGCGGTCTCCCACATAGTCGATTATCTACTTAATTATGTCGATGGTGAGCTCTTGGATGGTCTTCAGGAACGAGTTTAGAGGGATTGCTCTGACAGATATATTAAGAAGTTGGCGCAACATTGCTCTCTCATCACCATGGACAACGAGTATTTGTACGATATGGACCCCCCACGTTCAGGTTTCATCAAATTGAACTTTGATTGGTTATCCGTGTGGAATCCAGGTAGGCCTGTCAATGGATCGGATCATGATCCGAATCAAATCCGATAACTCCGGATTCGGTATAAGATTTATGTTCCGAATAAAAGTGATCTGATCCGATTCATAATCGGATCATAGACCCCTATCCGATCCGATAAGGATGCGATCCGATTTAATTAATATATATATATATTCAAAATCCAAATGTTCTTAAATTATTATTTGCTTAAAGACCTAAAAATATAAAAGCATATGATATAAATTATGAAGTCTTGAATGCACATGATTTTTTAATTATCTAAAACTATTAAATAAGTTAAATATAAATATTTAAAATCTAAAAGTATAAAAGGCTAAAGTGCAAAAGCCAAAAGCTTATCAGATCGGATCGGATTCGGATATCCGAATTCCCAATCAAACTTGAATAATCCGTTGGATATCGGATCGGATTCGAATATTCGGATTTTGTTATTGGATCGGATTTGGATATATTAGAATTCAATCCGAATCCGACCCGTTGATAGGCCTAAATCTAGGACCATTTGGGGTTGGAGTATTTAGAGACCATGAGAAACGAGTTGTACATGCATTTTTGGGCCCAATAGGGGATGGTGACTAGTCACGCGCTGAGATTACAGCATTAGTGCACGGATTGAGGGAGGCAGCTCATGGTCGTTTTAGAGCATTACAGATTGAGGGCGATTCATCATGAATTATATCATGGATGTGTTCACAGAGGAGTTGCCCTTGGCGTCTTGTTCACCTTGTTCGATTAGCCAGACACCTGGTCAATGGATTGAACTACTCGTTCACCCATGTGCCACGCTCGGCTAATACATTGGCTGATAGGTTGGCAAGAGAGGGAGTGGGGAGGGTAGAGTTATTTTTTTCCGGAATTCCATTAGATCTGCTTGGAGGATTAGATTACACTTTTATTTGATGATGTGGGCACATCAGTGGCCTGTCTATCTTGGACAGTCATTTAATGCTATGTTTTTCGGAATTCCATTAGATCTGCTAGGAGGATTAGATTGTACTTTTATTTGATGATGTGAGCACATCAGTGGCCTGTCTATCTTGGACAGTCATTTAGTGCTATGTATTGTATAGTTTTTCTTCATACATATATATATATATATATATATATATATATATATATATATATATACACATTATGATATTGTTGCTTATCAAAAAAAAAATTATATAATGTTTGTGATCTTTTTTCTTGTTCATTGAGGTAGGTTTGTGATTTTAAGAGGGAGAGCAATGTAGGGTTCTCCAATGAGTTTATAAGGCTAAGGATAATGGGAAATATTTTTTTGCAATCTATTTGACCAGTTGCAGTATCGGTTATTAGGAATAAAATCATCCATATCTCTTCCATATGCAAGTTTAGTATAAGCATTTGACATCTTCAAGGAAGTTTATGTAATATAACTCTATTTGTATGAAAATAAATGTAAGTCATTATAGTTGAAGGGAGAAAACATAATCAAGGGCAATGTCCAAGGGAGAGAATGAAATTTAAATTACTATTGCAATCTATTTGACTTGTTGCACTTACATTATTGGTTGTTAGGGGCTGAATTATCAATATGTATGTTTCGTATATCATGCAACATGTCCAAGCGAGTTTATGTAACATTACTTTAGTTTTATAGATATAAAATAATTAGTTATAGTTGAAGGGAGAGAATGAGATTTTTCCTACTTTTTATATGATAAAGAAGTTTACAGAGAACCTGTAAAAGTGCCATTTAACTGATAAAGAAGCATTAATTGGTTTCAATAATAATATTTTACACAAACATTTACAATATCTTAACATATATTAATTATATAAACAAATTGTCTTTGTATATAATATATTATTGTTTCAACTAATCGCTTTATGATCTTTTTCTACTTTTTTTTTTCTTCTGAAATATACTTGAAAAATTTCTAAATTTTGAGTCTCGGTTCTCTGATGCAATGCTCTAGAGAGAAACCTGTAACTACACTTTACTCACACGTGGAAGCTAATTTGGGGAACACCACTTCTTGACATGTACATTTGGTCAACCACAACTGACATACCAAGTTTCAGTCGCAGAGACATTTGCCATATGACATAAATGGCTCACCTAAAACTAACATCTTTCTTGTGTAAAAAGGAAAATTAAAAAAATTGGATGGTCATCGATCCAAAAAATGTGGCAAACTCAACACATGTACTATTGTGGCTTATATAGGTTAAAATATTATAAATATGGCTACTCCGGAGAACGTCCTATCAAATGTAATGTCTGGATTGTGGCAAAAATGGCTCCGTCACGACAGCCAATGAGAGCTGTTGTGACAGAGCAGAATACCTTTTGCCATTTTATGTACCCGTTTTCTAATGAAATATGCCCATTATTTCTTATATATTAGCAACTTAATTAGAACAACTACCTCTATTATATTGAAAGTATATTTATATATATTTTGTGTATACAATTGTAACCGCTTTGCTCTTAGTACATTATAAAATTTGATGCTGACAGCCTTGTTCTCTTGCTCTACACTTTGGTAGCTTAGGGTGTGCTTAGCTTGTGTTTTATACCATTAGGACTGACACCCCTCGTTTTTATTCCTGGTCATTCCAACGTTTATTTATTTATTTTTTTTACTTTTTGTATCTCCTGATTGTGGTAGGTGATATCTACTCAAATTTCTTTCCAGTAATGTGGTCACTAGAAGTCCTTTCTAATTTGTTTCTGCTCTTCAGGAAGCATTAAAGCCTGTAGAAATGCAGCTTTGAAGTGTGATGAAGCAAAGTTTGAGCAGTTCAAGCTTGTTGTGAGAGATCGGCTCACTCCCGAAATCACTCAGCAAATGCAGAACAGCCTTGACAAGATCAAAATGTTAGAGTATTAATTGAAGTATATTGTGTTGTCTGGACGAGAAATTCTAAACATCATCAAAGCTGACCCGGGATTGAAACCATCAGCATGCTTGTGGGACATGTTTGTACCTTGTGCCCTCTTTTGTGCAGTGTTTGGCATTCAGGATCTACTTATTATTGAAAGGTGGTCAAGAGGAGAGCATTTTGTCTGGTCCACGAAGCTAAACGATTTGCTGCACCGTATGTTGTAATGTTTATACCGTGTTGAAATGCTTGTACTCTAATGGATTAGAACGGGGTACAAGCATTTCAACGCAGGGTACAAGCGTTTTAACATGGGGTACACGCGTGGCGCAGCAAATCGTCCAGCTTTGTGGACCAGACGAAATGCTCTCGGTCAAGAGAGGCGGAAGATGAAATTGGAAATGCATGTGGAACTGATTTACCTGTTCAGCCGATGGGACTAAATCTACATCTACCCATGTCAAACTGATTTGCTTCAACGCTTGTATTACCTTTGTATCCGAGTGTGGGGCCGATGGAAAGTTACTGCCTAGCCTACGCTGGTTGGTTATAATTCATTTTTTTTATCCCCTGTTATCGGGAATAGAAGTAACGTTCGTGTTCCCTCGCTAATTGCATCAATTTTCTAGTGATGTTCATTGTTGCGTTGACATGGGATGGTTAAATTATAAAATATTATTGAAACTAGTTTTGATTCTGAAGTAGCAATATGAAATGTAGAGGTGGCAATTGGGCAGGGTCGGGTGGGTTCAGGTTGGGGATGGCAACGGGGCGGGTTTTGACAAACCCAAACCCGCCTGTAAAGGACTCCCCCTAATACCAAACCCTTTTGGGGTGATTGCCGGGCGGGGCGGGTTTGACCCGATTAAAAGATTTTTTTTAAAGTAAATATTTTGTTAATTTAAATCTTTAATATTTTAAATATATTTACTTATAATATAT
>JAUPMG010210551.1:0-23452 GCA_031762675.1 Pachysandra terminalis
ATTAATTAATTAAGGTCTTTATTTAATTACTTAAGCCCATTAAGGTTTATAAGCCCAATTCATTTTAATTAAGCCCATCACTTAATTAAACAAGTCTTAAACATTATAATATGATCTATTGTATGATTACATAAAGTTCTCGTATAATAGTATAAGTTAAATTAAGTATATAATTATAATATAAGTATTTAAGGATATAACTTATCATATTAAATTACTAATATACCCTTATATAAAAACAAATTTCTGTTTCAGTTTTTCGTGTTGTTACAGTTTCGTCCTCGGTAAGGAGTGTGATTGAGGAGATTATGGTCTCTGTGGCTTCGTGGGCATCTGTTAGGGGGCAGTTTGTTGGTCATTTGGTTTCAGATATCATGACAGAGTGGCAGTCGATCTCTATGAGATGACATAAGGTTATTCGTTCTCGGGAGATAGTCATTAGATATTTTTCCAAAGTAGGTTATGTGCTTATGGGTGTGAGGGTTGGTACCCATGTTGGTCTTTTGGGCTTCTTTCTTTTTTGTTTTTGTTTCGTTCCACCTGTTTTAGCGTCCTGCTAAAACAATGGTTGTTGTACTCTTTTTCTCATCATCTATATATACTTTCATGATTTATCTAAAAAAATCTCCTACAACCATGGATGACCAACAAGAAGTGCTCCAACATGCCATTGAGATGCCAACAGTCCATGCATTGCAGGCCCCACCAATTAATCTAGTTGTTGATCTTGGATTAGCACATTCTGCATCTACTTCTTCATCAAATCATCCAATGGTTACAAGAAGCAAAGATGGAACAAGAAAGACATGTTTATTTTATGCTACTCATCATCCGGTTTCATCTCCACTCTCTCTGGTTCTGAAGATGAACCTACTTGTTTTACACAAGCATCTAAGGATCCACATAGGAGAATAACAATTGTTGATGAATTTAATGCTCTAATTCGCAATGGCACTTGGACCCTTGTTCCTTCTTCTCCTTCTATGAATACTATTCGAAGTGGGTTTTCATGACTAAACAGAAGTCAGATGGCACGGTTGAGAGGTATAAAGCTCACCTGGTTGTAAAAGGATTCACTCGACGTGAAGATGGGACTACACTGATACGTGTAGTCCTGTCATCAAACCTACCACCATTCGCACAGTTCTTTCAATTGTTGTATCTTTGGGTTGGAGCATGCGTCAACTGGACATAAGTAATGCTTTCCTACATCATGATTGTCGGAGGAAGCCTTCATGTGTCAGCCACCGGGTTGTATTGATTCTTGATTTTCGTCTCATATCTGCAAGCTTTGAAAGGCTTTATATGATTTAAAACAGGCTCCAAGGGCCTGGTATTATCGTCTCAGTCAGTTTTTAATTGATATAGCTTTATTGGCTCAAAATCTGATTCATCCATGTTGATTCTTCGAATCAAAACTACACTCATATTTTTACTTATCTATGTGGATGACATCATTATTACCAGCAATAATGATGGTGCAATCCGTGATATTCTATGTTCTTTGGGTAATGAGTTCTCCATTGAGGATCTGGGGTCCTTAAAATATATTTTGGGTGTTGAGGTTCAATCATCTACACAAGGCCTGTTACTTTCACAAGCAAAGTATGTTCTTGATCTTCTAAAAAGAACAAATACGGATGGAGCCAAACCTTGTTCCACATCAATGACATCCTCAACTCGGTTATCTAGATTCTCAAGTTCTATATTACCTGATCCTACTCAGTATCGTAGTACTGTAGGTGCTCTCCAATATTTGTCTTTGATCAGGCCAGACATCTCATATTTTGTTAATAAGGTATGCCAGTTTATGCATGAACCTACTGAAGAACATTGGACAGCTGTCAAACCTATCTTAGGATACCTTAAGCATAATACCAACTATAGTATTGTACTACGTCGTTCTTCCTGCCTCAATCTTGCTGTATTTTCTGATGCTAACTGGGTAGGCTGTCCTGATGACCGTCATTCCACAAGTGGATATTGTGTCTTTCTTGGCCCTAATTTAATTTCATGAAGTTCTCGTAAGCAACCCACTATTGCTCGTTCGAGTACTGAATCAAAATATAAGGATTTAGCTAATGTCGTAGCAGAGGTGACATGGCTACAGTCTTTCTTAACTGAACTTGGTGTGCTTCTACGTTCTCCTCCTCTCCTATGGTGTGACAATATTAGTGCGACCTACCTAACGACTAATCTAGTATTTTATGCTCATACCAAACATGTGGAGATTGACTATCATTCTGTGAGAGATAAAGTTGCCAAAATGGATCTTGATGTTCGCTTCGTTCCTACAAAAGATCAGATTGCTGATATCTTTACCAAAGGAATTAGCCATCTACAGTTCCAAGGGCGGAGCTAGAAAATTTTTCTTAGAGGGGCCAAATTAAATTATGAATGATATAAAAAGCTCTAATGTGTTTTACTAATTATTGTTCGATAATTTTGACAACCCGTGGTACTTGAGGGGGAATGTTGAAGATAACGTTACTAAAAGGTACACTGTCTTCTTCTTTTTTTGTTTTTTGTAAATAATAGTTAGTTTAAATGTTTGAATTTTGAAAGAGATTGTAAATGATAGAATTCCAATAATCTCAAAGTCTTAAATATACCATACACGATTCCTCAATAATCAAGTGAGTGAGGCAGTCTTTTCCCTCTCAGATTTAAATTTACACCCTCCAGTCCAAAGGACTTGTATAGCATTGATATGGGCTACCCAGAAGCGAAGATACTACGTGCCGATCAGGCCTAATGAACCAGCTATAGTACCTCTTTGATAGAGATGTACTCTCATGCAAACTCAATAGTTAGAAAATGCTCCTATCTGAGTTTGATTTGTCTTTCATTCTCTTTTACACTGTAAATAACTCCAGCAGATTACCCAGCTGAGAAAATCATAGCACTAGATCTGGAACATGGAGAAAGTGACATGTCCTGTATCATGTATTTAGCCATTGATTTGGCTAAGAGTTTCCAGGATGTGACAGTACTCTATCATGTCCAAAGAATCTATATAATAGACTTGCTAACTCACTCTTCACCCTAGCAACCATTATAAACACACCCATGGTGAAAATATTGTTGAATTAGTAAATCTAGAACTTTAATACATGTTCTTCTTCTTTGGCAGTGAACTCACGATTCCAGCTTCCACAGCTTATGAGCAGGTGTTTGGTCCATACCATGGATGGGTTCTTAAAAATGCCGCCGCTGCTTCGTTCCATTTTCTTCCTACAAAAGCAATGTACTTGAAGAAGCTAAATGAAGATGGTGAGTGTTTTCCATTAAGCTAAAAGCTTAATTAATCCGAGTGGCTTGTTTTTTCATCCTAACTAGGGCTTGGAACTGGTTGGTTTCGGAAAACTCCATCAAAGCTTGATGGTATAATTGGAGTTTTAAGAATGGAAGTAACACAACTTTCATGATATAAAAGAGCTGGTCATGCTAACCCAATAATGCTGTTAAGAAAGAAAGATAAACAAGATGAAGAAATCAAGCACACACAAGATAGATTTATGTGGATCGGCAAATAGTGCCTACGTTCATGGATGGGACTTGAATCGTCTGCATCGAGAATCGTCCACTCGTGTGTGCACCGGGGACATAATTAGTGTATTCCCTTTAAAGAAATCAAAATTTTTAAATTTTAAAGATTATTTAAAAAAAAAAAAATAAAGGAAATGTACCAATCACATGCACGATGCATGCACTGGTGGACGGTTTTCGGTGCAGACAATCCTGACTCCCACCGACGTACATCCGAATTCTACTATTGTCCAAAGCTCAAAAAAAAAGTATTACAAAGAGCAGCCACGGAAATATGATAAATACCCCGTAATTAGGACTAAACATAATACAAGTGAAATTACTATTATACCTCTAGACCACCTGAATACCTCAATAGCATCCGTCTCCACATAACAACAAATATCAGATTCTACTTACGAATTTAATGTTTGTGCATATTTACAACCGTTATCCTAATAAAGTGTGTTTCATGCTCTATCTTGTTTTAGACGCTTCGATGAATGTTCAGATGCGAAACTTTATCGATTCATCATCATGTGTCATAGAGTACATTAACATGCTATTCCGTTCAAGGGAATCAGGTGAAGAGTTGCTTGGATTAATTTGATTTGAATTGTCCTCTGTGTTTTGCTTGTAACTTGGCTTAGCTTAATCTAAGATTTTTGCTGCCCATGTAAACTACACTTCCATGAGAGCAACTGCACTACTATGCTTAACTTACTTTTATCAGTGAGGATAACTAAAACTTATGAGAACCCTGTTCTTTAACTTTCTTTAAAGTAACCGAGCAAGATGGGGAACTCTACTTTATGGCTTGTTTCACTGGTGATTTTTCTCTGGTATCTGAACGATGAGACATTTCTCAGGTGACCAAAAAATGTTTAAATGTTTTTATCAAAAAAATAAAAAAAATGTTTGAATGTTATTCTGTCACAATCTTCTCTGAGGAGATTAACGTGTGTTTTACAATACTGATCATAAGAAAATACAAGAGCTATTAAAAAACTATTTAAATTGGAATTTCTTAGAAAGTAGGCAATCTCCTAGAAAGTAAGTATCGAAATAGTTAATCCTTATCACGCCCCTCAAGCGAGACGGCGGACACAACTGTGAGCTTGTCCTTCAGTGACGAGAAACGTTTTTCACCCAAGCTTTTGGTGAAGATATCATCAACTTGATTAATGCAGGATAGAAAACGAAGAGTCAAGTCATTCCAAGCAACCTTATCTTCCAAGCAACCTTATCTCGCGCGTACAAAATGGATGGCCAATCAGTAGATGGCACCCACATTATCACACCAAAGAGTGAGTAGCTTTTGCAGCAGTGTTAGCACCTTTGTATTCTGCCTCTGTATTTGATCTTGCAACAGTAGGCTGTTTAAGACAGCTCCAAGAGACCAGATTATGACCGAGTAATAAAAAACATCCACTAGAGGATCTTCGATCTTTTGAAAACGTGAACACCATTAGGCCTATGTAATCTTTGTCCTCTATTGTTGAATTTTAGAGATGGGTTGACCCGGTTGGCTCGATCCGGGATCCCCACTTAATGGGATGTCCATATTTGATTAGAAGTGTAGATGTAAATAACTCTCTCCTAATTAGTTTAAGAGATAGTCCTAAGAGGAGTTGAGTTGAGTCTTCTATATATAGAAGATTCCTCCTCCCTACCCAAAAAAATTACTATTCACATTTTTTGGAATCAACATCTAGAGAACTCTCTCCTCTCTTCATCTTTTCTTCCTACAAAGATCTGGATTTGCTATTGGGGTTTCATACAAAACCCAAAGTCGATTGAGTGTGGATTTATTGTATGTGATTCTAGTAATCACATATTCCGACATGAGACTTTATCCGGTTCGATAGAGATCTTCCGCTACAGATCTGGGTTCATGTGTATCGAGGTACGTGATCTGGATCGTTTACAACCTTCATTGGATTCATTGTATGTGGTTCTAGTAATTACATATTTCGACGTGAGATGTTATCCTGTTTGGTAGAGATCTTCCGCTACAGATCCGGATTCATATGCATCGTGGTACATGATCTGGATTGTTTACAACCTTCATTGGTATCAGAGCCACTGCGATACGTCTTCGTTGGATAGAGATATGTTGAGAAACCTCGTCAAATTTGCAACCGAGTTGCTATTTTTCGGCAGAAACCCGCGTTCGCAAGCGTGCACGTGCCTGGGTTGTTGCGCCTGTGTGCGTACCCCTTGCTGCTGGGCTGTTGCGCTTGTGCGCACTCCCCTTGCAGCAGCGATGGACCGTCCGTGAGGGCCTACTGCGTTGGCGTGCCCGCGTGCACGCGCCTGGGTAGCTGCGCCTGTGTGCGTACCCCTTGCTGTTGGGTTGCTGCGCCTGTGGGGGCGCCCCTTGCAGCAGGGCTGCTATGTTGGCCCGTCCATAAGGGCCTGCTGCGCTGGGCTGCCTGCACACTGGGACTGCGTGCATGTCAAAAGGTCAGGTTCGATGGGGTCTCGACGACATTTACAGAATGCTGAAATTCTGCCCGTGGTGCTCGGCGGATTCCTCAGCGCGCCGAGGGGTCGTTAAGCGGCATTTTCTAGGTTGACACCCATTTACTAAAATGGCCATATCTTTGTGTCTATAAGGCGGAATCGCTTCAAATATGTCTTGCTGGATTTCTAACGAACAGGAGAATCCAAAAATACAAAGTTTGTAGCATTTAGAGTTCGGTGGACTTCTCGATGAGCCGAGGAAGTCACCAGAAGTTTCTGGGTTGGTTCGGTGAGCAGTTCGGTGTGCCTAGCAGGCTGCCGAACCTCAGGTTTGTGGTATTTTGCTCAAATTTTGATTTCATACAACGTTTAATGTAAACACATAATAAAATAAACATGTTCAACATAAATTACACACAAAATCAATCATCAACATGCTTTAAATCATCACTCTAAAAATCATACCAAACAAGTTCTAACACCCAAAGAAATATTCCAGTTTTAGTCACCTTGATCAAGGAAGGTACTATGATCTCCTATTTCATTCAAAAACCATACTCCTTCCTCTCCAAGCTCAAGCTCCTCCCTCTTCTCTTCTCTTCAAAAATCCCAGCCAACACAATGTCTCCAGCCTTGTGCAACAAGGCTCCCCAAATTAAGGCTGGTACATCATGTTGGTGGCCTAGTCCTAGAGTCTAGGCCTAGGAGATGTGTCCAACAATCTCAGCCCTAGGTTTTTAGATCTAAACCTCAACCCTTGGATTAAAGACACAATTGGAGGTGAGTAATTATGTTTTTACCCTCCAATGTCTCTTAAATCCTAACCACTCATTTGAGGCCAAAGGATTCTCTTCTAATCTCAGCCATAGATTAGAAGCACTCAATCGTAAGCCTTAGGATTAGATCTAAGTGGAGTGCTTTAAATCTGAATCTTTGATTTAATGATTGCTTTTAGGATTAATCCTAGCCCTTGAATTTAAAGTTCTAAATTGGGTGGCAACATCCTAGCCCTAGATTGTTTAGCTTTAGTGAGACTAGATCCTAACCCTCACTTTAGTTGGTGCTAAATCAGGCTGAATCTTGGCTTTAGATTCAGATTTTTGTGGCCATGTTGTGGTGTGTGTGCATACTAGAGTTCCTAATGTCTTACAGCCAATGAGATAATTCTACATTGCTTTTCTTTTAAGTCTTTGAGGTTTTACATTTTAAATTCTTAGTTACAAGTTAATTTAGATTTAGTCCCTTAAGTTAAAGACAATTTTTTCAGTTCATTATATTAAATTGAACCCTATTATCTATTAATTACACCTTAACCCTAAAAAAGTTCAGGTTATTACAGTCTACCCTCCTTAAGAAAATTTCGTCCTCAAAATTCTTTTGCCTAACCGGAAAAGTTGAGGATACTTACCTTGAATACGTTCTAGTTGAGCTATCACTCAGGTTACCTCTTCTTCCACTTGCCATTCTGAAAATAAGATGATTAACATATCTGTTAAGAAGAAAGAAATCTGCCCATAGCAACCATGGTTAGAGTAACAATCAGCATACAAAAAGAAATACCACTTTTGTCGCGACCCAAACCTAAAAATCTCATTGGAGATCCCAAGCTTGAATTTGTTACTCTTACCCCATATCCAAATGGGAGTGGTAAGCAATATCTAACCAATGTCGTTAAATCATATATGATATTTCATAAGATAAAGTTAAAGAAAACTATTACTCTTAAAATAATATCCATTACAAACAACCTTCAAACGAAAGCAGTGGATATTACACTAGTCTCATGCTTCAAATCAATCCCTAATAACTATCGAAATTCAACTAAATAAACATTTAAATTATAGCGATTAAACCCTACTACAAGTTCTAGTAGAAACATCAAATAAAATCCTTGTAATAATGACTAATGTCTATATGAAACCAAACATCAGAATACGAAGGTTATTCTAGAAAATCATGTTAAAAGGTAATAGTAAGTTAAATATTACATTCAATCCAGAATTAAACAATGGAAAAATAAATAAGAAAAACTAAGTTCTATGCTTAAACAATCCCCATTTAAATAGTCATCCAACAAGATAATCCGAATAAAATCTATTAAATCCATATTACATAACATCATTCAGAATAAATATCTTCATCTTCTTCAGTGTTCCGTCTTGCTCCTCATGATCCAAAGTACCTTCATCTATTGGTCCTGAAAGGTGGTTGCTTGAAAGCATGAGCTACACATAGCCAGTAAGTAATCGAGCCCAATATAGTCTATGATTGAAGTAGGGCCAAAGCCACTCATTAATGATATCGAGCAATAGTAAATAAAAAGATGAAATGCCATAAGTTAAGGTGCATGAGGTCGAGTCTTAATTAATGCATGCTGTGCACTTACCATGTAAAATCACCAAATGTGATCTAAACAAACATTCTAATATGAAATGTAGTCTGTGTGGATTTCACATAGATCGATCCATCTTTGGGCAAGATGTCTTAACGAACCATCCTCCCCATATAGGGTCACTCCCAAAGATGAGAAACTGATCAAACCATTCTTGGACAAGATGTCTTCTCGAACCATCCCCCCCATACAGGGCCACTCCCAAGGATGAAATACAATCTGCTTAGTAGTCATTTAATGCTAGCTCATCATATGATCTCAATCATACTACCCAAGGATGCCTACCCAGAACCATCCCCCAATATATGGCAGAAGTAGTAGATTATTCTATGTGTGTAGCATAGTTTCTAGGGGTTTCAACCTAGAGGGCACAATCCCCTCACTTATTTTCGATCATAGGGACGAATCCCCTAAGGCATCACCAAGAACATCCACAGAGAACCATACAATACCGATCTACTATCAGAGTTCACTCATATGACTCAGATATTGGATTTGCATTAATCCTCACCTATTATCTTTCCACAAGTCTCTTGGGATCATCACATAGAACATATCTCTCACCATGGGAGAAAACAATTAATTTGTTCTATTGGGATGTGCGGTCCCTCAACCAATATAAATATAAGTCTCCTCACTTATTATGATTACCAGATCATAATATTCTCATGTTCACCTTGAAATCTATAAGTATGGATTCATATGACAAAGGGTAAGGCTTGTAGACCAAATCCATGGTCATGAAGCAAACGATGTGCAAGTGAGAAGGTGCACCTTAGCTAAGCATCCTATTTTCAGAATGGCTAGTGAAGGAAGAGGTAACCTGAGTGCTATCTCAATTGGAACGTATTCAAGGTAAGTATCCTCAACTTTTTCGGTTAGGTAAGAGAATTTCAAGGACAAAATTGTCTTAAGGAGGGTAGACTGTAATGACTTGAACTTTTATTAGGGTTAAGGTGTAATTGCTAGAAAATAGGGGTTAATTTAATGTAATTAACTAAAAATTTGACTTTAACTTAAGGGACTGAATCTAAATTTACTTGTAACTAAGGATTTAAAATGTAAAACCATAAGGACTTAAAAGAAAGCATAGTAGAATTATCTCATTGGTTGTAACACATTAGGAACTCTAGTGTGCACACACACCACAACATGGCCACAAAAATCTGAATCTAAGGCCAAGATTCAGCCTCATTTAGCACTAACTAAAGTGAGGGTTAGGATTTAGTCTCATTAAAGCTAAACAATCTAGGACTAGGATGTTGCCACCTAATTTAACACTTTAAATTCAAGGGCTAGGATTAATCCTAAAAGCAATCTGTAAATCCAAGGTTCAGATTTAAAGTACTCCACTTAAATCTAATCCTAGGGCCTAGGATTGAGTGCTTCTAATCTATGGCTGAGATTAGAAGAGAATCCTTTGGCCTTAGATGAGTGGCTAGGATTTAAGAGACATTGGAGGGTAGAAACATAATTTCTCACCTCCACTTGTGTCTTTAATCCAACGGTTGAGGTTTAGATTTAGAAACCTTGGGCTGAGATTGTTGGACACAGCTCTTAGTTAAGCACCTATGATGTTGTCTCCACCTTGTGTTGGGAGCCTTGTTGCACAAGGCTTGAGACTTAGAGGATTGTGCTGGAGTTTTTGTGAGAGAAGAGGAAATTGACAGCTTGTGGAGATTGGAAGGGAAGAAGGAGATTTGGAGATTGGTCTTGGAGTAGAAGAGATCATCATCTCAGATTTCAGGTAAGTGATCGAGATCCAATATGGTTTTTGAATGAAATAGGAGATCATAGTACCTTCCTTGATCAAGGTGATTAAAACTGGAATATTTCTTTGGGTGTTAGAACTTGTTTAGTATGATTTTTAGAGTGATGATTTAAAGCATGTTGATGATTGATTTTGTGTGTAATTTATGTTAAACATGTTTATCTTATTATGTTTTTACATTTAATGTTGTATGAAATAAAAACTAAGCAAAATACCCCAAACCCGAGGTTTAGCAGCTTTCTCGGCGCGCCGAACTGCTCACCGAACCAACCCAGAAACTTCTGGTGACTTCCTTGGCTCACCGAGAAGTCCACCGAACTTTGAATGCTACAAACTTTGTATTTTTGGATTCTCTTGTTCGTTAGGAATCCAACGAGTCAGATTTGAGGCGGTTCCGACTTATACACACAAAGATATGGCATTTTTAGTGAAGGGGTGTCTATCCAGAAAATGCCGCTCGGCGACCCCTCGGCACGCCGAGGAGTTCGCCGAGCACCTCAGGCAGAATTTCAGAATTCTGTAAATGTCGCCGAGACCCCACTGAGCCTGACCTTTTGACACTTCGGCGCACCTAAAGGTCCACCGAGAGTCCATTGAACCCCGAGACTTTTGGCACACCCTTCGGCGCACTGACAGGTACGCCGAGCCAACCCAGAGACCCTTGACAAATCCCTCGGCTCACTGAAAAATCCTAAACATGTCCATTTTGACTGAAATTTCACATACAAGCATATCTTGACCTAATTAGACTGATTATGATGCTAGTTTCACTTGATTATCATTATTTATTGTAGTTACTTCATTATGGACCCAAGTTTGAGTAAAGGTTGTCTTAGAACTAGCCTTTTTTCTCAAACATGTCCAATTGACCTGAAACTTTGCACACTACCGATAATTGACCTAATGAGATCAAATATGATGTTTGTTGTGTTCAATTGTGAATATTTCATATAATTGTTTCTTTATTGATTCATATGCTTTACTTATTGATTTTCGATTGATGGGTGAGATTTTGAATGAGCCTGTCCTAGACTCTAACATAAATTCTAGCATATTTTATATCTAAAGCTGAGGCTGCTCAAATACAAATGATGCCTGATTAGTTAAATCGCTTATTTCCATATTGTTTGCGTAATTATTACAATCATGGTATTTGATTTATATTACATATTGTAACTATGATCTAATTGCTTAGCTAATGTGCACCTTCTCACTTGCACATCATTTACTTCATGACCTTGGATTTGGTCTACAAGCCTTATCCTTTTTCATATGAATCCATACTTATAGATTTCAAGGTAAACATGAGAATATTATAATCTGGAAATCATAATAAGCGAATAGACTTATATTTATATTGGTTGAGGGACCGCACATCCCAATAGACCAAATTAATTGTTTTCTCCCAGGGTGAGGGATATGTTCTATGTGATGCTCCCAAGAAACTTGTGGACAGATGATAGGTGCGGATTAGTGCAAATCCAATATCCGAGTCATATGAGTGAACTCTAATAGTAGATCGGTATTGTTTGGTTCTCTAATGATGTTCTTGGTGATGCTTTGGGATTCGTCCCTATGGTCAAGAATAAGTGAGGGGATTGTGCCCTCTTGGTTGAAACCCCTAGAGACTATCTTGTACACATAGAATAATCTACTACTTCTGCCATATATTGGGGGATGGTTCTGGGTGAGCATCCTTGGGTAATATGATTGAGATTATATGATGAGCCAACATTAAACGACTACTAAGCAGGTTGTATTTCATCCTTGGGAGTGGCCCTGATACCACTTTTGTCACGACCCAAACATGGAAATCTCATTGGAGATCCCAAGCTTGAATCCGTAACTCACCCCATATCCAAATGTGAGTGGTAAGTAATATCTAACCAAGGTTGTTAAATCATGTAGGATATTTCATAAGATAAAGTTATGGAAAATTATTTTTCTTAAAATAATATCCATTACAAACAACCTTCAAACAAAAACAGCGGAATATTAATAAGAAAAACTAAGTTCTATGCTTAAACAAATCCCTATTTAAATAGTCATCCAACAAGATAATCCGAATAAAATCTATTAAATCCATATTATATAACCTCATTCATAATAAATGTCTTCATCATCTTCTGTGCTTCCGTCTTGATCCTCGTGATCCAAAGCATCTTCATCTATAAGACCTGAAAGGTGGTTACTTGAAAGCATGAGCTACACATTGCCAGTAAGTAATCGAGTTCAAGATAATCTAACATTGAAGTAGGGCCAAAGCCACTCTTCAATGATATCCAGCAATAGTAAATAAAAAGATGAAATGCCATAAGTCAAGATGCATGAGGTCGAGTGTTAATTAATGCATGATGTGCGCTTATCATGTAAAATCACCAAATGTGATCGAAACAAACATTCTAATATGTAATGCAGTCTGTGTGGATTTCACACAGATCGATCCATCTTTTGGAAAGTTGTCTTCTCGAACCATTCCCCCCATACAGGGACACTCCCAAAGATGAAATACAAGCTGTTTAGTAATCGGTTAATGTATGTTCACATTTGATCGAATTATACTACTCAGGGATGCATCACATTGTGAACTTCATTCCCCCATGCATGGTTGGAGTAGTAGACTATTCTATGTACGCGATCATAGTTTCATAGGCCTTTGAACCGAGAGGACACAAGCGCCACTTTATTTTTGATCAACGGGAAATAATCCTAAGGTATCACAATGTGAACTTCCTTTGTGAATCATACAATTGCCGTCATACTTAACAGAATTCTCTGATAATTGGGTATTGGGTATCACAATGTGAACTTTCCTCACCTATCCTATAACGCAAGTAATTTGGATATTGGGCATCACAATGTGAACTTCCCTCACCCACAATAATAATCACAGTATTTCACTGGATTAACATCCAAGGTTTCACCAACGTGAACTATCCTTGGGAATCATGCCATAAGACAAAACTAAGTATATTGGGGTAGCTACTCCCTCAACTTAATCATGTCGGTCTCCTCACCCCTTATGATTATAAAGTGATAGCACCCTTGTAATTACCTTAAGGTCCCTAACAATTATATGTTCAAGTACATGGAAATTAGTCCATAAAGAAGCATGTATATAAATTAATCACAATTTCATCCAATCAACATTAGAATCAATCTAATTAGGCAAAAAGAAGTTTACATGTGAGAAACCAATCAAAATGGACAAGTTGGGAATTCTCAGCGGACCCTCAGTCTGTCGAGCGTGCTCTGTGGGGTCTCGGCGACCTCTTCGGCGGGGTCTCAGCGACATTTCCAGAAACCTGAAATGTCAGCCTGAGACGCTCAGCGCGCCGTAACTGTCTTGGCGACATTTACAAGGGTCTGAAAATCACCCTGAGACGTCCTGAAGGTGTTTGCCGAGACCGCACACACTTGCACATATTTACAGCTTCAATGTTTTCTTGGAAAGAAAAATGAACTTGACTTTGGCCATAAGTTGGTGGGTTGATTACTTGGATATAGATTCATTTATAAATCTCAGAACTGTGTTTTAAGTCTTTTTTTTTTGTTTGTTTTTTACTTTTTCAAGAAGTTATATGTTAAAGTTGGTAAAAGTAAACATCAACAGAAAAGTTCTAGAAAGATTTTGGGATTTGTGTTGCTAATATTTACATTAATGGGCTTATCTGGTTGGATTTACGGTGAGCCTATAAGAAACAGATAAAAGTACCAAGTTTGCTTTTGGTTGTTCTCTCTTCCTGGGGATGTTGTTGGATATGCTATGTTGTGCTAGAAAGCATAAACCTGAAATTATACTTCCACTCAGCATTTCTTGGAGTTCTTTAAACCATGGAAGAAAATACATCATCTTGATAATTCTTCACTAAATGAGTCTTAAAAAAATAATCCGCATATTTCTACAGGATTGAAAATTTTCTGAATTCAGTTATGGTTCTTGCACCGTTTCACCCAGTTAAGCATATGATGTAATGATTACATTTCGAAACGTTGAGATACATAGATTGACACATATATCTAAACACATGTAAAAAGGGGCGCAATTCGGTTTGGTTTAGCCAGGTTGATGCCTACCCCAATCCAAACCAAGGGTCTCGAAAATTGACTCCCAAACTGTCCAACCCAACCCCAAGTGTTCGCATGCTCTTTTACATGACCCTGCTTCATATACGAAGCTTCAAATAAGAACACATTGCTCATGTGGCAAACAAAGTATTTCCTTAATCTAACAACTCTACTGTCTTCCCTGTTCTCTTAAAAGTATTATCATTTATCGGTTATGAATAATTCTGTCTTTCCTGCTTCGTGCGCACAATTTTCAGGCTCGTTCACTACTAAACCTAGTTCTCCCTTGTCATCATCAATCCATGCAAATTTGGCTAGTATGCCTGAATCAGAATGTCCAGGTATGCAAATCATTTCATATAGTCATTTGAATGATTTCTCACCTTGTCTTCATGATACACAGCGGAAATCTCCAAGAATCTTCAGTGCCATTGTCTGTTCTGATGAGTGGGGTGAATGTGGAGAAGTGCACCCAGAGAAATGTACAGCTTCTGGATTTGGTTGGAGGAAATAAAGAGAATGGTGGCATTGGTTCTTCTGGAAGTGAGTGGGAAGGAGTATTAGAGTTAGCAGAGGAGTTTCAGGTCAAAGCTAGAGGATCGTTTGGGGAATTTATCCCCATGGATGTAGCTGTGAAGGAGTTTAGAGAGAGAAAGGAAGGGAGTAGGGATGAGGGAGAGAATTCTGAGATTAGGAGCCCTCATTGCAGCATACAGTACAACAAGAGGAAGGGTAGGAATCTAGGGGTTGGGGAGATGGATAAAGTTACTCGATGAAGATACTAAGTTGGAATGTGAGAGGTTTAAGGAATCATGTAAAAAGGAGAGCAACAAAGGAGATATGGAGAAGAACAAAAGCAGATATAGTGGTGATTCAGGAGACAAAAAAAGAGTGTGTTTGTAAGAGTTTAATCCGTCAATTGGGGGGCAATAAAAATAAGGAGTGGGAGGTTCTACCTTCGGTGGGGAATTCGGAAGGAATTTGTGTTATTTGGGATGTTGATGTGGTTAATCGTAAGGAAGTGTAGAGTGATAGATTTTCAGTGTCGATTAAATTCGTAAATGTTGAGGATAGTTTTGAGTGGATTTTGATAGGAATTTATGGC
The DNA here is from genome assembly GCA_031762675.1 of Pachysandra terminalis. NCBI lineage: Eukaryota > Viridiplantae > Streptophyta > Magnoliopsida > Buxales > Buxaceae > Pachysandra > Pachysandra terminalis. Next base: position 15,331 of record JAUPMG010210551.1, read on the forward strand.
CCGAATAAACCCAAGGCTAGAGATGGATTCTGGAAAGAATTACAAAAGTTCGAGATTTGTGGAGGGAGCCTTGGTGCCTTATTGGGGATTTTAATGTGATTAGATACACTTATGAGAAATCAGGCATAAATAGAGTTACAAGAAGTATGAAAGGTTTTGCGGAGTTTATAAACAATTTTGAGTTGATAGACCTTCCTCTTTTAGGTGGGGGATTTACTTGGTACAATCTTCAATCAAATCCGGTGTGTTGTAGATTGGATAGAATCCTTGTCTCTTTTGATTGGGAGGAAAAATTTCCTAAATCAACCCAAAGAATTCTCCCTAGACCTATTTCAGACCATTCTCCATTACTTATCTCCACGAGAGGGGGTCCTAGACCTTTCAGATTCGAAAATATGTGGCTCCTCCATCCAAAATTCAAGCAAGAGGTGAAAGAGTGGTGCGATGAGAAGGATGTAGTGCCGGGTTGGGAAGGATTTAAATTTCTGAATTATTTGAGAGGTATGAAACAGAAAATAAAAAATGAAACAAAGAGGTGTTTGGATGGTTACCGGAGAGGAAGACCAAAATTTTGGATGAGATTCAGAAAATTGATAGAATGGAGGATATCAGGATGCTTGATCATAGTGAGAGAGAGTCTAGGAGAAATTTGAAAGTGGAGATTGAAGAGTTATTGAAAAAGGAGGAAGTTTTTTGGAGACAAAAAGTCTAAGCTGAAGTGGTTGAAAGAAGGAGATGGGAATACAAAATTTTCTCACAAGATGGCTAACCTCAGAAGTAAGAAGAATGAATGATCTCTTTGGAGTTAAATGGAGTATTGACAAAAGATCAGAAGGAAATTGAAGGGGAGGTATCCAACGTTTTCTGAAATTTGTACAGAACTGAACGAAGGTTTTATTTTGATCTTTCAATGTTAGAGGGTCCTAAATTGAATACGGAAGATGCAGAGAATATTGTCAAAGATGGTGAAGAAGAAGAGGTGAAAAAGCAATTTGGGAGATGGATAGGAATAGGGCCCCAGGACCCGATGGTTTTTCTATGGCTGTCTTTCAGAATTTTTGGGATATCATTAAGATGGATCTTATGAAGGTATTTAAAGAATTTCAGAATAGTGGAATTATCAACAAAGCCTTGAATGCTACATTCCTAGTGTTGATTCCAAAGATTTAAGGGGCCTCTAAAGTCAAGGATTTCAGACCTATTAGTTTGGTAACTAGTGTGTATAAGATCATTGCCAAAGTTTTGGCAAACAAAATGAAAGGGATCATTGGGTCGGTGGTGTCAAAGAATCAGAGTGCATTTATAAAAGGCAGACAAATCACGGATAGCATTATGATTGCAAATGAATGCATCGAGGAAAAGGTTAGAAGAAGATAATCCGGTTTCGCTCTCAAAGTTGTTCTAGAAAAAGCTTTTGACCGGGTTGAATGGGCATGCGTTGATTCGGTATTAAGATGGAAAGGTTCCCGGATAAGTGGTGTAGTTGGATTAAAGGTTGTTTGAAGAATGTCAACTTTTCATTTTGTTTGAATGGGGGGATTTCTGGATTAATGTCTTCTTCTAGATGTCTACGTCAAGGGGACCCTCTTTCTCCGTTTCTATTTACACTTGTTAGTGATGTCTTGAGTGATTTTCTTAATAGAGAGGAGAAGATGGGTAAGATTAAAGGTTTTGAGGTTGGAAGGGATAAGGTGCCTTTGTCCCATTTGCAATTTGCAGATGACACTATTCTTTTCCTTGAAGAGTCAAAGGACACCATCTTTTGGACTAAGTGCATTCTTAGATGTTTTGAGATGATTTCCGGGCTTAGTATAAATTTGGAGAAAAGTAATCTTTATGGAATCAATGTGGAAAAGGATTTCAAAAATGAATGTGCTCAGATGTTGGGGTGTGGTGTGGGGGAGTGGTCCATGAAATATTTGGGTATGAATGTGAATGTTAGTTATCAAGGGGCTCAGATGTAGGATCCAATCATTGAAAAAATGGATAAAAAATTGAGCATTTGGAAAAGAAATTACCTCTCTTTGGGTGGTGGGATTACCCTTATCCAGGCTTCCCTGAGTAATCTACCAACTTACTATATGTCTATCTTTAAGATGCGCAAAAAAGTGAGTGACAAGATTGAAAAAATGCAAAGAGATTTTCTGTGGGATGTGGGTGGGTAAGGAAGGGAAGAAGAAAGATCACTTTGTGAAATGGGCGGATGTGTGTAAATCAAAGAAGGATGGTGGACTTTTTTTGGGCAATATTTGAAACAAAAACAAAGCTCTTCTCGGAAAATGGCTCTGGAGATTCAGTGTTGAGAGTGATGCATTGTGGAGAATTGTCATTGCAAGCAAGTATGGTATTCATGAAAATGGGTGGGATTTCAATCATGATGCTACTATCCGTTCTGCAAGCCCCTGGAAAGCTATATTTAGTATATTTCATATTTTCCAAAAATGTGTAAGATTTTCTGTTGGGTCAGGTTCATCTATTGGATTTTGGTTGGATCCTTGGTGGAGGGATTCCATTTTGGCCTCTAAATTCCCAAGGATTTTTCGACTTTTCACTTTTAAAGATTCCTTTGTTTCTGGTGTACTTAGTTGGTCAGTCTTGGGTCTTTCTTGGAACCTTCCTTTTATTCGTGATCCTAGGCAGATTGATACTGATGAATTGGCTTCCATGTTTGACTTATTAAAAAATGTGGTCATGATGTTAACACACATGATTCGAGAATTTGGTGTCCTGATAATAGCGGGTTTTTCCCCACAAAGTCCCTTTGTTCTGTTTTTGCTTGTGATCAGGTTTCAACCCCTCCTATTTTTTCTACTGCTGTTCTTTGGAAAGCCAGGATTCCTCTCAAAGTAAAAACTTTTACGTGGATAACTCTATTGTATCGAATCAACACTGCAGACATGTTGCAAAGGAAGAGACCGTATATGTTTTTGTCCCCCCAGATAAGCCTGATGTGCTTAAGATCTGGGAATCAGTGGATCATCTGTTTGTGGACTGCTGTTGGGCGTCACAGATTTGGGAGTATTTCATCAGAATGGCAGATGTTGTATGGGTGAGACCATGCTATCTTCATTTACTGTTTTCTCAATGGTGGTTTCCCCTCCCTTGGAAAGAGGGGTAAGATCTTCTATGAATTGGTGCTCTTTGCAAGTATTTGGGGTATTTGGAAAGAGAGAAATAGTTGAATATTCGAAGACAAGAGAGCTAGTTTGGGGGCGCTGATTGATTCCATTGAAAGCTTGGTGTCATTTTGGGCAAGCATTCTACCAGAATTTAAAGATGTGACTAGGTCAGATCTTTATAGATGTTGGGAGGCTGTGTTCCATATGTAAATGGACTGTGTTGGGATGCGTCGGATGACACCTAGTTGTTGGATCTTGGGATATATTTTTATTTGTACTTTATTTTTTCTGCTTTCTGTTCTCGTTTCCCCAACTTAGGGAAACCTTGTATTTTCTACCTTCTCTCCTTTTTATAAAATCTTTCATTATTCATCCAAAAAAAAAATTATGGAGTTCAATGACTATTGCTACACAGGAAAAAATTCAATTCAAATGCACTACTGGTGCTTATTTGGGTGGAAGTCCTTTCCATGTGGCCTAGTCAAAGGGTTCCCTGTCAAGTGGATAGTTCTGATTGTTCGCATCTTTCCTGCACAATGCCAAAAATGATGAAACAGACAAGAACAACTTTCCCCTTAATAGTTATATGTTAGGTTTCGGGTTGAGCTGGTTTACCTGAAGTCTTAACCAAGAAGCAAACTGATCTTACTTCGTTTTGTACTTTTTCAAGCCATCAGCAAACCAAGTGTACAAAATTCAACCCAAAACTAACCAAAGTTGGGTTGGATTGGTCAGATATGGGGTTAGACTGAACTGAGTTGTATCCCCACATATAGTAGCATATGTAGTTGTGTTTATAATACAATAAACACATAGAAGAACCTGCCTCTCTACCCATCTTGTATCTGTGGTTATGATTAATGCCAGTTTTTGTCTACATGTCATTCACATTGTCATGTATATATGCGTTTTCCCCCTCATGATCAGTGTTTCATTTATTTAGATTACAACCTGTGTATCTAAAATGCACTTATGCATCTGTTGTATTTTATTTGCTTGGTGCGTGTACATGTCCATTTAAATTGTTGTCCTATCAGCATTTGTAGTTTTAGTATGTTTTCTATTCATCATTTTCTAAGACATCAACAAAAGTGTTGATGATGAAAAGATGTTATTATGTAAAATAATGTGTTTCGTTGCCAGTCATTGATCTAGGACATTCAAATGTTATTGAGGACTGTTGTTAAACTCTTACAATTCATTATTTGAATCTTACAATATTGACCCTAGATCGATTCAAATCAGTGAAGAAATCGGTTTGTGTTTGAATCTTACGATCTATATATTGAATCTTACGATTTACGATTTAATCGTACAATTCAACTCTACAACACCAAAGAAAAATGACCTCTTCTTTTTATTGAACAATTTCCCTTTTTCTCTTTTCATCCTTGTTTATATAGAATATAGTACTCTAAAATAATTAAATATACATTTTAATTATTGTTTATGTATTTTAAACAATAAAAAGCGCTTTTCCAAGAGAAATCCCCAAACCCTACTTCTAATAAAATTACCATGAATCTTATGATTCAAAATTACAATTCGATTCTAATTGGCTCCTAACGTATCAATATCCCCTGCAGGATATTCTGTTGTGCCCAGTGGTTGAGAAATATTTGGGTAGTGTCTGTCCATATTGTTTCCCATTTTATCTCATGCATATATGCAAGATTCTTTTGTCAGGTCTTTGTATTGATCCACTGAATTTAGAACTCATGCACAACCTACGGTTGCATGGTTTTTTTATTTGAAGCAATGGAAATGGTACTAGGAAAAGAAATGGCTAAAGATTGATTTATACGTCCAAAGATTGTTGAATATTTGTTCTCTTTAGGAAATATATGTGTTGTGCTCCAATGATTTTGACTATACAACACCTTGAATTATGCATGACTTTATTTATTTATTTATTTTTTAATTATATACAACCTTCACATTGTTCAAATTTTATTTATTTATTTATTTGTATATTATCTTATCTATTAAATCAACTCACCCTTGTTTAAGTAGTTATACCTGAACTGCCCCTCCCATTTGTGTTTTCAGGTTTCTATTCAGCCCTTCATTTTACAATCACAATTGTACAGCAGTGTGAAGGACAGGACACTTGTGGACTGGGAATTAGAGGTTTGGTTTCATGCCTTTAAGTATTGTAAAAATTCTTGAACTGTTTATGTATTCATTTAAAGTTTAAAGTTATATCTACCCATTTTCTTCTGATGTGTGACTGTGAATTCTGTAGTAGGGAAGTAGGTATTCAAGATAGAATATAAAATATAAGTTCCTCAAGTTAATTAAAGAGTTGAATTTTTGTTAAGAAAAAAATTGAGAATTTTCTTTGAAATATTTAAGGTTGCCAAATTTTTCATGTAACACAGCGTTTTGTAAAATAGCCTTAATAGTGTAAAAAGATATAAATATAGAGACGAATGAATTGCTGCTGCCATGTCTCGATGAAGCTTAACTGGCTGTCCAATGACTTTTCTTTCAAGTTTTGTAAAGAAAATGTTAAAGTCTATGTTTGCTCCTTGTATTTAATTCATGTCTCATTCTGATAACAACCCTAGTATAATCCTACTTCAGAAGTATCTAGGCTCCTTAAGGCACATTAGAAAATCACTGATAATACCACTTTAGCTAAAAGTGGAAGTAATTTAATCTGACATCAGCAAATAATTGGGAGGCCCAACAATGAATTCAATCCAAATAACTAATATATGCATAAAAAATCCTAATTTAAGCAAATGCAATGACAGACTAACATATATATGTATGATATATATGTATGGAAAAGCTGTGAAATATGTAGAAAGCATATGCAAGTTATACAAAAGGAAGAAATGATTTCTATAAAAACCACCAGATGCAAAGCGCTGGCAAGATTTTTCCTTTTGAGGGCAATTGTTTGGTGCTGCACATGACCATGGAGCTATGGTTCACCATATGGCACCATTGCCTATAGGAATCATGTATATCTTGGGTGCAAAAGGAGGCTCATCACCTTTCTTAGTAGGCATATCATCGTAAAAACTGTGAATTCCATCCAAATGAATCCTATGCTAGCCATTTTCATACCATTCAACACTCCGTTGTAGTTAGCAAATGGTTGTTTACCTAATAAATTCAACTGGGATCAACACTAACCTTCTTGTCTTTCGTCATTTGGAAAAGGTTACTAGCTTTTGATAAGTAGCTGTTATGTGCTGTCTAAATATGAGATGATGATTGGGAAGAGGAACATTCTATATTTTCTGGGGTGAAAGAAGTAAATAAAGACTAAAAAAGAGAATCTATGTTATGAGTTCCTGTGTACTCCCTTGTAGGCCTTCTAAATTATTTTCTCCCTGCAAAGGGAGTAGAAATTTTCCTGTCTGGCAATACAATATCACTTGTAGTAGCTTTATATTGTACCCAATGTTGCAGATTATCATTCAAAGAAAAAATTGGAATAGAAGGAAAAAGAAAAAAAAAGATGTTGGATCTAAAATGTATAATGTTTGATGTTGCTGGGGATATTCTGGTCCCACCTATTAAAGAGACAACCATCTAGGAACTCAACTAATATCTTATGAATGTCTTGATCAGTGGCTTGACCAAAATCTTGTATGCATGGTTCGAATTTTCCCCAAAAGTTTAGCAAAATTTTCCTTTTTGATGGGTACTGAAATTTCCCTTACATTGATATCTTCTGTTGAATTGTTTTTTAATTTTTTGTGTATTTTTTACCGGAAATATTGAGAAGAAGCGAAAATTTCCCTATTCCAAATGTGTGTAAGTTCCCTTGAAATAGGAATTTACAACCATGCTTGTATGTGAGAGTTATTACTTGGTCTTTGATATAATAGCATAAGTGCCTCACATGTATAAAGAAATTCGGTTATCATGATCTATAGTCCTTACTACCGATCAAAAAAAAAAATGATCTATAGTCCTTACGATAATTGCTTTGATTGATCTTATAGTGTCACTTATAATGATTCATAGAATGTGGTCTTATTCCGGACATTTTTTTTTCAAATTTTTTATATAGTCATTAAAGAAGGGGAAAGTGTTGCGCATATTCAAACTAAATTCTGGACAAGACGATCATGCTATAATGTTTATGGATGACTATTTAAATCAGGTGTGTTCCTTTCTTGTGCTGAATCGCTTTTGTTCACTATTTTTTTTTAATGAGTAACCAGCAATATATGAATATCAATAAGAAAAAGAAATACTAGTGTTTGATGAAGATAGTGAGTTGGAATATAAAAGGGCTGGGACGGGCCCATAAGAGGCAAACGGTTAGGGAGCTCTGCGATAGGATCAAACCAGATATTGTCACCCTTCAGGAAACCAAAAAGGAGAGAGTTAGTGCCAGTTTGGTTAGGAGGGTATGGAAAGATAGAGAGGTGGAGTGGAAAGTGCTCCCCTCAGTGGGAGCTTCCGGGGGCATTTTGGTCATGTGGGACACGGGGAAGTGTTTCGAGTTGATAGGTTTACATTATTGATTAAATTTATCGATTTGGTGGATCAGTTTGAGTGAATTCTCACTAGGGTGTACGGCCCTAATTGTAGAAGGCGTAGGTTGGAGTTTTGGGAGGAGCGTAGGAGTATTAGAGAGGCATGGGATGGTCCATGGTGTATCCTCGGGGATTTCAATGTGGTCAAGAGTATGGAAGAGAGGAGTAGAGGTGGGGGTGTGGTTAGAAGTATGAGAGTATTCTCGAGACTTATTCAGGATCTAAGCCTAATTGATTACCTTTTAAGAGGTGGGTGGTTCACCTGGTCTAATTGCCAGGAGAATGTTCTTTGGTGTCGGTTGGATAGATGTTTGGCGTCGTCAGGTTGGGATGATCATTATCCGACGATCTCACAATAGGTTTTGGAGAGATCCACATCCGACCATTGCCCGATTCTTATCTCCTCGGAGACGATTAGGCAAGGTCCGTCCCCATTTAGATTTGAAAACATGTGGCTCACAGATAGTGGCTTTAAGGATAGAGTCAGGGAATGGTGGA
>JAUPMG010210874.1:0-38333 GCA_031762675.1 Pachysandra terminalis
CACTACTATAATTGTTCTTAACACTCTTTTGTCTTGAATTTCGTGCTCTCTGTGGTTCAACCTCGGACTCACCGAGTATTATATTTCTTCGAACTCTTGCACTTGGGAGTGAGCAAGCAAGCTTTAAACTTATTATGGACATGTTTTATATCTAATAATACACTTGCTCATCTACACAAATTGTTTGATTAGTTAATGTGCACGGATCTCTACACTTGCACAACATATGCCTATATGTGTGCATAATGACCATGTATTAGTCTAATGCATTAACGTGACCTTCATAACTTCATATTGTTGGAGTTTATGATTATAATAAGTATTCCTATAATTTGAGAATCATAATATTGATGAGGAAGTCCCGGGTGGACTAATTTGCATGTATTGAGAGATTGTACATCCCAATAGACCAACTTTCTGTTTTCACCCAAGTTGAGAAAGAACCTCTTTTGGTATGCCTCAAGAGACTTGTGGTAAGATGATAGGTGAGGGACAGTGAAGCCCAATATCTGAATCATACGATTGTAATTCTGTTAGTATGTAGGATAATGTATGGTTCACAAAGAAAGTTCTAAGTTATGCTTTTAGGAGTTGTCCCTATGATCGAAAATAAGTGAGGGGATTGTGCCCTCTAGGTCGAAGCCCCTACAAACTATGTTGCGCACATAGAATAATCTATTACTTCTGTTATGTATTGGGGATGAGTTCTGGGTGAATCATATTGGGTAGTATGATTAAGATTATATGTGGAACCTACACTAATCAAATGCCAAACAGCATGCATATTTACACAACATATTATTGCGCTTGCGCTTGAATCACACGTGGTGATTATATATATTATTGCATGAGCATGCATTTATTCAATAACAATTGAACTAGCATATTGCATTGCACATCTCATTCATATCATTAGTTGTATGTACTGACTATTATGTTCTTATATAGATTACCATTGAAGAGTGGCCTTGTTCCTACTTCAATCTTAAATACTATTTATTGGACTCATTTATTTACTAAGCTAGTATAGCTTACGCTTTCGAGCACAACATATTTCAGGACCTATAGTTGATGAACAACAGGATCATGAGGACCGAGATGGAGGAAATGAAGATGCTGAAGATATTAGTCATTATTAGGACTTTATTTGATGATTTTAGTAGAGCTTGTAGTAGGGATTAGTTGATGTAATTTAGTACTTATTAGGTTTGATTTCAGTAGTTAATAGGGATTGATTTGAAGCATGAGACTAGTTATATTTTATTTCCGTTGTTTTCTGTTTGAAGATTGTTTTGGGCTGAATATTATTCTTAATAATACTATTTTCCATAACTTTATCTTATACACTATCGTACTTAATTCAATGATTTGGTAATGTATTGCTTATCTACTCCCTATATGGGGTGAGAGTTACAGCTTAAATTTGGGGACTCCATTGAGATTTCTAGGTTTAGAATATGACAAGAGCTTAGCTCTTTTTTTCAATTTCACTTGCCTTGTTTGAAAATTTGCAACCAATGGAAATAGAAGGTAGGCTTGCCTAACTGATCCAACTAGGGACCCAAGCTAAGGGGACTCAAAACATGAATATGGGCTTGGATCGTGGGTCATAGCCAGATGGACTCCATATATGTATGAAAATAGATTGTCTTGAAGTGACCTAACCATTCATTCATCTATATGTGGTTTAGTAGGTGGTTTCAAAGGTTCCCAAATCGTAGAGCTATAAAGATGGTCGAGTGGGTACTATCAGCCCCGTTTTCCAAGATAGCGATCCTAGTACGCTGACTATAAACATACTCGGGTTTAATTTCAGTGGGTTATAAGGTGGTTTATGCAAATAGGCTTTGAATATATGCGTGCGCAATAAGCCAATCCAACAAACCATAATGCATGCCAAATCACATAATTTAATAGATAAATTAAACCAAGTCAAATCCCATATCTCCATGGGTTCCACCATCCTCCATTCAAAGTTAGCACATCCATCATAAGCCATTTAATCAAACCACACAATAGATTGAATTAGACCATCACATAAGCCCAACTCAAATCAAATCAAGCCAAACCAATGTTAATGCAAATAAACAAAGGCATAACTGAAATCAATCCAATAGAACCATGCTAGATAAATGAATCACACAAACCATATATCGTGATGAATTCAAAATCTAATCAAAAGAAAATAAAATAAAATATAATACCCTAAAAATCCTAAAAATCTAAATTGGCCAAACAAAGATGAACCATGGATCAAACCCTCGATTCCCCAGTCGAATCACCAGTTGTGATCACCCCCAGGACGGGTGGACCCTAGGTCGATCGGATTGGTATGGACCATCCATTGAATTAAAGTTGTGAATGGTCACCTATGATTTATTAATTAATATTTAATTAAATCAAGATATTGTCTAACCATAGTTAGGTCAGGAGGTTTAGTTAAGAGAGTGGGAAGGTGTTAGGCACCCACTCTTTCACGGTTCAACCGGTTCACAAATATTTGGTCAATTTTAAAAAGACCTAATAAATCTAGAAAATCACTAAAAATAGATAAAAATAATTTTAAAATATATAAAAAAAAGTATATCTAATATACATAACCCAAAGCATGCAAATAAAATAAAATAAACAATAAAAAGACCAAAATACATAATATTCTACAAAATAGAACATGAAACCAGCCACTTGCGAAGATTTTTTGAACACCCTAAAAAATTAAAAATTCTGAAAAATATATTACAACTCCTAGACTCATTTTTAAGACACAAAAAAAATTCATGACCAAAAATATTGCCTAACTATTTAATTCAAATTTTAAACCTATTATTAAGTTGCTATAAATCACAAATATGATTATAAAATCAATTTAACTGAACTAATGGGTATGGTTTTTTTCAGAAATAATTTTTTTTATAGTTATAAACAATGGATTATAATTTCCATAAAAGTATTAGGTTAAAAATGCATGCCTAGATATTGTTAAAAAAGTTTAAACCAGCATCCCACAGGGTTTTTAAACAAAGGCACAAGAATCTTTAAAAATTCATACTAATTCAACCAGATTTTCTATGGACTTGAGATCGATGTTTTTAGAACCTTACTTAAATATAGTTTTTAAGTAATCTAGTATCATGCAAAATGGATCTCAGGAGAGATCTCTGTTAGTAGACATAAGTCACTACAGAACAACATCTAGAGTAACTCCAAACCCAGAAAAAATAAATAAAAAAAACATGGACACCATCAATCAACTCACTTTGTACATAAAATAAAGGAATTAAATACAGGCAGCATATGTAGGTCGTCCCAAAAGAAATATTTTCAAAGAGATAGCATTTCCATGGCTTACTAAAAAAGAGTTTAGAAAAAAGAGAAAAAAAAATAGTACTTTACCTTAATCCTTGTGGCAACTTGGGAGTCTTAATTGTTCTCTACCTTGAACGCATGTAGGAGAATGGTCGCAACAGCAAGAGACCGAATGATGGAAGGAGGGGGTTTGTTTATAGGTGATGGTGAGAAAGGTGTGTAAAAGGAGAAATTTTTTACATCAAAATTCTGCCACATGGCATGATGTCAAAATATGGGCAACTAAAATAGGATTCTCTCAAATTGAATCTTTCATTAGTTTATGAGACTCACAAAGAATTATTGAATTGGAATTATGATAATTCTCATTAAATATGAATTTTCCTAAAATACAAAAAAAAAATCTAGATAATTCTCAAAAGAATTATCTTAAAGCTATCAAATCAAAAATTTAAATAATTCTTAAATAAGAATTATCTTCCATTGGTTAATCTCCTAAAGTGATTGAGAACAACTAGACTTATACCCTCCCACTTGTAGATAATTCCTAATTAAATTGAGAATTATCTCTAATTCAAGGACTCTACCCTCCAAATCTATAAATAGGGGCAGTTCTCTCCCATTCAAGGGATCGAAAAATCATCAAATTCAAGGAAGAAAGATCAAGGAAAAAATGCTCTGAAGCCCTGTTGATCTACTGTCTTGAATATATGAAGACTTGAAGTTCTAAAATTGCATTCAAGCCTTGAAGATCTAAAGACTTAAAGCCTCAAAATGAAAGCATTCAAGCGTGAAGATAACGCTCTCAATCTCTGAATATGCTCAAAAACCCTGATATCAGTAAGACGAAGCTTTTGGCTCACATCTTCCATAAGTCTACAAGCACAAAGATTAAGCCGAAAACTTCGCAAAAAATCCCTACGATTTCATTCGTGAGATCTATCAAATCTACCACATTCCTGATCATTGCAAATGAGATCAAGGAAGATCAAATCAACCCAAGAATAACCTGTTGCAGCCCTTGGATTGAAGCCACTATGAAGAGAAGAATCAGATGATCTTTTCTTTCGTATAAAGAAAAGCCCTAAAGAATGTAATCTCATATTTTTAATTAATAATAAGTGATTTTGTGATACAAATATTGTTCGTTGATTCCCTAATAACAAAATTTGTGTGTACAGGGTGATAAGGGGGATACTAGGTGTTGTAATGGATTTGGTGGAGAGAGAAATTTTTAAAGGTTGAAGGAGGATGGAAAGTGAAGGATATGGATGACTACTATGAAGTCCTATCAAAATAGAGAGTGAGAAGAAGAAGAAGAAGAAGAAGAAGAAGAAGAAGAAGAAGAAAAAGGAAGAGAAGGAAAAGGAAGAAGTTTTTTATTTTTATTTTTTTTAGAAAAATAGGGAGTTCGCCTTCTCTCTTCCCAGAGAGAGAGAAAGAGAGAGAGAGAGAGAGAGATAGAGATTGGTGAGGGAGAAACCAGTTGCAAAGGGGGAGGTCGGGGAAAAGAAAGAACAAAGAGATGAGGGAGAGGACGTCTCTCACTCTCTTGTTTAAAGAAAAATATTTTCTTATTATTTTTTTTAAAGAAAGTTGCTCCCCCACCCCTTTAGAAATTTCCTTTCTTCAGAAAAATAAGAGTATGTCCCCCACAATTATAAGATGACATGTGTCCCTGATGTAAACCATAAACCGGTTTCCCTTTTTGAGATAACATGATAAGCTATAAAAGAAAAAAATAAAGTGACTTAAAAAATAGAAGATAAAGAAGAAAAAAAATAACGTTATTATTTATTTCTTTTAAGGTTTAAATTTCTTAGCTGTTTTTCTTTTTATTTTTTTAAAGTATAAATTTAGAGTTTGGCTTCATATTTCCTTTTAAGGTTCTATTTTGAGGGTTTTTAGATTTTAAGGTTCATCTCTTTCTTTAAGGTTTAACCTTTTTTAGGGTTTTTCTTTTTTATTTTTTAAATTTAATATTTAGGGTTTAAGGTTCATATTTCCTTTTAGAGTTTAGATTTTACGGTTAATCTCTTTTTTTTTTAAGTTTAATTTTTTAGGGCTTTTTCTTATTTTTAAGATTTAATATTTAGGATTTAGGGTTCATATTTCCTTTTAGGATTTTAGTATTATAAGTTACTATTTAAGACTTAGGTTTCAGGATTTTAAGACAATAAAGTTTAATGCTTAAAATTTAGGATTTATCTATTTTTTTATATTTCATATACTATTTTTTAATCTTATTTCAAATAATTTTTTATTTTTAATTTTGAGTAAAAGTCTTCATAGTTTCCCATTTCTCAAAGCCACGTGGAGTAACGTGGTCAAGCGAGGGACCTATATACATCCCCCACGAGTGACTTGCTCATGTCTCTTTGGGGATTTACCACATGGAAAGTTCCCTAAAAACATCTTCTTTCTCCTTTTTTATTTGCTTTCTTTCGAAGATTTTCCATGTTGGCAAATCTTTCCAAATATATTTATTTTATTTTATTTTACTATGTTTTCCTCTCTTTTTTTATTTTATTTTTTTATTTGCCATGTGGAAAACTTCTAAACAAATTCGCTTTCCTATTTTTTTGGGATTTTCCCCATGGAAAATCTCCTACAAATATTCTCTCCATTATTTTATTCTATTTCTCCCAAAAATATTTTTTATTGTTTTTCTCATCCAATTATATTTTCCATCGTTTTTAATAATTAAAATGCCAAAAATACCCCTTTGGCCCCCAAACTCGGAATTTCACAAAATCACAATCGTTTTGAATGTGTTTCAGCAAGGAATCCAAATTTGATGTCAGAAAAATATTTTGACCCTCATATTTGATAATTTGGTTTGACCGACCATATTAAGGGTAAAATCGTCATTTTTTTGACAAACTTCGAATCAACTCAAAATTATACTTGTTGGAAATTATCTTGGCTTAGGAATCCAAATTTTTGTCATAAAATTTTTTTTATCTCTAAAATCACAAATTCACTTCAATTGACGATACTAGGGGCAAAACTGACAATTTGTTCGTCGAACTTCGAAATTGCACAAGATTATACTCATTAGAGAGCATTTTGGCTCAAAAATTCAAACTTGAGGTTAAAAATGAATTTAGGACTATGTATGGATCAAGTGGGGCCTACTAGGAGCATTTTGATAATGTCATATGAATTTTGTGATTTTAATGGAAAAATTAGCAATATAATTGGGGAAATATTCAGGGATGATTAGGGATGCAAATTGCTTGAGCTCAAGCCACTAGAAACTGCAAGGATCAAAAGAACTGCTCTCATGCAAATTGGGGTGTCTACAAGTTCTAACATTGATTGGTTCACATATGTCAGAATGAAATAACTCAAAGGTACAAACGCTCTCACTGCCTTACCAAATGGTTTTCTAAATGACTTATCGGTCAAACAATACTCAAAAATGGGTAATTGAACCTTGGAAAATGATCGCAGTAGACCTAGCTACTCGAGCCAATCGATATATCCTGTCTATCCATATGTGTCCTAGTCTAGCGTGCCATCTCAATGAATTAGAAATAATGATATCATCATTATTGGATATCAAATAAGAAACCAAATTTGCATCACTTGAATTATCAGTATCAAGTTTGAACAACCCATCAGAAAAAATCTCCTACCATATAAAATTGGCTCTAAAGAAATGGAGACACGGTCTTTACTAAAAATGACTGAAAAACCAAGTCTAACTAAGTCTACTACCGAGACGAGATTACAATGAATGGCGAGTGCATAGAGTACATCATGAAGCATCAATGTGCGGGTCTCTCGCATCTTTAGCAGGTACGTGCCAACTCCTAGCACATCTACGTTGGTATTGTTCCCCATGTATACTTTCTGACTCTCAACTAGTATCCGTCTATAATCCACAAACCCATCTCTCTCTGGCTAAGTGTCTGCTCACTTCGCAATCTATAATCCAATCAGGACTAGAATGAGCAAACAAGACATGAATGCAAATCTTGCAACATAGAGGTTGGGATAATTCGTACCTGCTTCTGCTCAGTGCAATCACGAGTGAAGTGTCCAAACTTATCACAGTTACAGCAAATTACTTTGGACATGTCTTTCTTTCTACCACGCTTTTCCCTAAGGCACTTGGTACTTGTGTTTGCCTTAGACGCTTTCTCAGTTGTTTCCCCCCTATTGGGGCACCTTACCCTTGCGCTTGTACCTAGACCTGATTGTCTTATGCTTCGCTAGTTTAGCTATGAGCGCAATGCTTTTAGATCTTGTGGTCTGATGCTCTGCCTCAAACTCAAGATGACGCGTCAAATCAATGAACATTTTAATGTTCTCATTGTGCATCATGGTGAGCTTCATATGCTCCCATGAGTCGTGTATGGATCTCAGAGCAACAAGAATATGTTGCTCATCAGTCAGGTTGTTTCCAACGACTTTCAGATCACGTATTATAGCCGACATCTTCATAAGATGCTCAACCATGCTCACATTGGGAGCCATCTTGTAGGCCTCAAACTTCATCATCAGTGCATGTAATCTAGTAGCGGAGGTACCAATGAAAGCGAGTTTCAGTGCATTCCACATCTTAAGTGCAGTCTTATATTCCTTGAATTCGCCAATATGATCATTGTGCATCTTGCTCAATAAAGTAAAGCGTGTACAGCGATCCTTCTTGGCCCAAGCCTAATAGGTCTGTATGTCTCTACAATGCTAGGCAGTTGCCCCCTCCTCAGGGTAGGCTAGGCTATGCAATATAGTCTCTAGGGCATCAGACTCCTCAAGGAGATATTGGACTTTCCTATGCTATATGTCATAGTTCTTACCATCCATTCTCCCCTTGTTCAGATCAGCTATTATACTCTTAAATGCCATATCACTACAATTAAAAAGTTGCACATGTAATTAACATATCATGTACACACACATAATGTAGTGACCCTAACCCAGAAATAAATATAATAATTAATTTGAGATTAATTAAATGAATTAATTAAGAGTGAATGAAATCCAAACTTAATTTGATTGTACTATGCTTTTAACTAATGAACTAATAGTGACAATAGTATGTTTTGAGAGTTATATTATGGAATTGTGGTCCAGCTGTAATTGAGAAGGAATCTGGTTGGTGCGATATAATTAAGTATAAGCAAGATGGGTTTTGAATTGATGTAGTGGGCTTAGTTCAAATCTGGTTGTGTGGACCCAGAATTAATCCTAGGTTAAATTAGTGAGTTACATTAGAATCAAATAAGAAGATAAGGGGAGTAGGTTGTAATAACCTAAATCAATAAGTTATACTCCTAAATAATAACAAAGATCAAAAAGGTTTTATAGAAATTATTTGGTAACTTTCCTGAAATTAATGGTGTTGCTTCATAGGCTAACTAGAACATTGGGTTGATTCTTAAACAATATACCTGTATTGTGGTTAAGGTGAAATTAGAATGCTTTAAGGGGGAACTACCTGTAATTTATAAAATTGTATTTCAAATTCCAAACGTGGGTGTCATGGGTTGGAAGGGCGAGAGAAGGAATGGGAAGTTGCCTTATTCCTCTCCCTCACCTTCCATATCATTGGTTTATATATTTGGAGAGTTCCTTTATGAGAGAATAAGAAGAAGAATAGGTTAGAGAAACTCTAGCCGTCACTTGCTGTGGAGAATAAGAAGAGGAAAAAGAGAAAGGAATAGGAGAAGCTTCAGATCAGAACCTTAGCACACAAAAAGGTAAGTCTCATTTTCTGTATGACCAGCATGAAACATTGTGGTTGTTTTCCCGATTTATGATTTATGTTCAAATGCATGATTTATCCGTTTGATTCGTGTTAATTGATGATTCCATGTCTTTCGATTGATTTGTTAATGATTTAAATGTTTATACTTGTTCTATGTGATTTCGGTTTGTGTGATCTTCAAGTTTAGGGCATTTGGAGAAATTTCTGGGATTCTGTCCCGTGTCCCGTCGGCAGGCACCGGTAAACCGACCAGGCTGCTGACAAGGGCATGCTTGAGAAAACACAGGTTGTCGAGAGGGGTCTTATGAACCAAACAAGTGTAGTTTTGGTCTATTGGGATCAAGCGAAGGTCTATGGGCTTGGACCCACCTTTGGAGGACCTACTTGAGTTTCTACGGCACACCCTAGCCCTGCCGACTAGATATATGTGTTGGGGTTTTGACCCCATTTGTTTTGATAATTGGTATCATAGACCTTGATGAAGTTATATCAGGTTTTGAGTTGTTTCGGTGTGGTTTGATTAGTTTTATAAACTTATGACCTATTACGTATTTGTACTTGTCGAAAGGATACCCGTGATGGCATCCGGCGGATTATTCGTGTGTATGGGTGTACGGGTAGCTTCTGAAGGGTGTTAACATTGAAAATTCTACGGACTTGAAGTTAGGATACATATGATGGTTTTTGGCATATTATCCGCGTGTATGGGCGTGTGGATAGTTTCTGATAGGGATTATCATAGGGATCGTAAAGTAATAGTTACATGCATGCTAGGTTTTTTTGAATTTTTAAGTGAGCCTGGGAGGAGAAAAATTGAAGGATTTCCTTGCGAGGTTCCTTTGAGGTTGACTATACCTAAGGGTTGAAATACCCATTTAAATAAGTAAGGATTCCTAGTGAGGTTCCTTGGAGGTTGACTATACCTATGGGTTAATTTCTCATTTAAATAAGTGTAGGTTCCTTGCGAGGTCCTATCAGGTTGGCTAGACCATGTGGTATGATACCCATTAAATCAGTAAGTGGTGGCCTGTGTACCATGGGTTAGCGCTCGGAACGAAGAGGGGGTATCCGGCTACACCTGGTGACCTATGTCCCGAATTGATTCGTGATAGTGAAGTATGATGAGGGTCACTTAACATGAGACATTAGCTTAGTTCATGACATTGCATACTCATTTGTAGTTTATTGATTGGGCATATCATGTAGGACATTTGAATGATACATTCCCATATCATACTTCATCTCATCCATGTAATATAAGTATGACATAATTCTCTCATTACTGTACTTTTCCATTTGCTGGATTCGAATTTTTTGCTAACAGTGTTTTATGAGGATTGGTGACAGATATGTCACTAACAAGGCATTCCAAGCTCCCGCGAATTTTCATGTGGCAGGATGATATGTGATGATGATGGATAAAGACTAGAAGCATGTTGTTACTTCATTTCAGTTTTAGTACTCTGCGCTTTTGTGAACCATGGATAATTTTGGATGTAATGGGATTATGTCCTTTTTAAATTTTGAATTATTTATGTTGAGGCATGTGACTCTTTTGAAGTAAATGATGTTATGTAATTTGCTTTATTTAGCTTCCGCACTCTGATGGTTTAATAAAGGTAGTCTTTATTACTTTTATTATCTTGTGTATGATACGGTGATCCGCATTCCTTGGTGGAAATGCGAAGGTCTCACCTCAAAATTCGTGCTATACGCATAGGGATTCGTGCCACAGGTTTCGGGGCATGACACATAATCGATTTTGCACTAAACAATAGTATTAATCTTTTATTTATCAGATAAAAAATACACTAGACCATAGGACTTAATGTATTATCATCACCAATGCAATGAAGTTTTAATACTACTTTTAATCCCTAATATGTAAACCTATCTAGGAAATTAATTAATATTAGCTAGGATTTTATTCACATGTTAATCTTATATAAACATGGAACTAACTTAATTAAATCATGCCACAGTACTCTAACATATCATATAAAAGGGCGCAAATTTAATTAGAATTAAAATAAATTAATTCTTAATTTTCTGGGTCCTCCGGTTAACCGAAGGGCCTTCTTCGATTAACCGAGGAGGGCTTCTGTTGGTCTTTTGATCAACTGATGCCTCTTCGGTTTGAATTACAACAACTCAAATTGTTTTGTTTTGTCGTTCCTCAGTTAACCGAGGGGTTCCTTTGGTTAACCGAGGAGGGCTTCGGTTGGTCTTTCGACTAACCGAAGCCTCTTCGGTTACAATTACAATAATCTCTTTTGATCTTTGTCTGGGTTGTTCAATTTCGGGGCATGACACATAATCGATTTTGCATCATTATCTTGGACTAAACAATAATATTAATCTTTTATTTATCAGATAAAAAATTCACTAGACCATAGGACTTAATGTATTATCATCATCAATGCAATAAAGTTTTAATACTACTTTTAATCCCTAATATGTAAACCTATCTAGGAAATTAATTAATATCAGCTAGGATTTTATTCATATGTTAATCTTATATAAGCATGGAACTAACTTAATTAAATCATGCCACAGTACTCTAACATATATAAAAGGGCACAAATTTAATTAGAATTAAAATAAATTAATTCATAATTTTCTAGGTCCTCCGATTAACCGAAGGGCCTTCTTCGATTAACCGAGGAGGGCTTCTATTGGTCTTTTAATCAACCGATGCCTCTTCGGTTTGAATTATAACAACTCAGATTGTTTTGTTTTGTCGTTCCTCAATTAACCAAGGGGATCCTTCGGTTAATCGAGGAGGGCTTCGGTTGGTCTTTCGACTAACCGAAGCCTCTTCGGTTACAATTACAATAATCTCTTTTGATCTCTATTTTGGGTTGTTCAGTTAACGGAACAGCCTCTTCGGTTAACCGAAACCGCTTTGATCGATTGAGAATCCCCTACGACCGATCGAAGGCTAGCTTGGCTAGTTTTTGGTTTGCCTTCAATCCACTAAATGACTGAGTCGGTTAACCTAGCAATCTAATTTGACTAACCGAAAGCTACATTTCAAAATCCACTTTAAACCTACTTTTATTCTCTTCGATCCATCATTGTTTAGGTTTTAAAAACAATAATAACCATCCCAAATCAATAATGATCTCAATGTATAGTTGCACAAACGATTCTCTCATACTCATCGATGCAACTATTGTCACGCCCTGGATTCAGTGGCACGAATCCCTATGCAGGTTGTCACGGATCACAAGACGAGACCTTCGGGTTCCTAACTAAGGAAAGCATATCACAACAAACAAACCAATAGTACACGAGAATTTAGTATCATGAAACCAAAAAATAAATCAAAATGCGGAAGCAATATATTATATTTAAATCAAACTATGGCTTCATAAAAGCCTACAAATCCAGCAAATTAACTATCCCAAATCTATTCCTATTACATCAATTCTATACTAGAAATCGAAAGCAGAAATAAAACTAAAACAGCATCAGTCCACGCAATCCATCAATCCACCTTAACCTGCAACATAAAAGGTTGCATGAGCTTGGAATGCCCAGTAAGAAACAATCCCGACAACCATCCTCATGGAATAACGCTAGTCCATGCAAACACATCATATCATAGTAACATCACGGAGACCATACAATTACATGCTATCACATCAAAACATACTAGTGTCATGGAATAACAAGGAATGACGACAACACATATAGCATTCAATCATACCAACTCCTAGCATCATAACCATATGTTATCACAGCTACTATATCATATCAATTCATAACCATAGTATCAACATAATCACATATTCGAATATCAGCGACAACAATCCTTATGAACTCAGCAATGTCAACATGTAATACACTCCACACTACTAACCAGTCCATAACCATATACTTCATAATATCAGCAAGTTAATAACCATAATATCAATAATATCCACAAGCTAATAACCATACAATACCAACAATATTAACAAGTCAATATCCATGATATCAATAAATCCATAGCCATACAATGCTAACAATCCAATAACCATAAGTCAATAACCACAACATTAACAAGTTGATAACCATAATATCAACCAGTCACAAGTCAACAACCAAAACTCCACAATATCAACAGTAAACGATAAGATGAATGAATGCAATGCACATGATATGAATGAATGCAAACATATAAGAATGCTCAATACGAATGATTAATGCACATGATATGAATGAATACAAACAATGCACTTCCTGGTGATCAGTCGGTTCCACCTACAAGTGCCACCAAGATGCCGTTCCACGACTACTATGGTCAATATGTCTCAACCATTCAATATCCCATGAGTACAGCGTGGTTCCATAGGACTTTTAACCTACCCGGACTCAATCCCCGTAGCAATTTTAGAACCTCTCTAGGAATTTACACCCAAGGATGGTCTACCTCTAACCATTTCTGGGAATTTACACCCAAGGTTTGGTCACCCCTAACCATTTCTAGGAATTTAATCCCAAGGATTGGTCACCCCTAACCATTTCTGGGGACATACACCCGGGGATTGGTCACCCAACAAAGAATCTACAAGCATTTAAGGATTTTAACCCAAGGAGGCCTTCAAAGAGGGCGTTTACCCACAACAACAAATTCCCAATCCAATCCATAGCTACCGGTTGCCCGGCCGAGCCAGCAAACAAAACAATAGATTACCAGTGATAATACCTTTCGGAAGCTACCCGTGCGCCCATACACACGAAAAATCCTTGGGACACCATCACAAACATCCTTTCCAACAAACATGCTCAATCAATCACAATCATTCATGCACTACGTATCATATAATATTATCAAGTCCAATCATATTACAAACAGTAGGACCTCTGGTGATAACATCCTTCGGAAGCTATTCGTGTGCCCATACACACGAATAATCCTTGGGATACCATCACAGGAATCCTTTCCAAAGCATACATGTGTAACCAATCACAATCCTAATACATAGGTACAATCCATCACAATCATAACCAACATACACAATCAATCACAATCATAGCATACATGTCATACATGCATTGCCAATCATAATTATATCATTCATAACACATCACATCTTAATCAAGGTCCAATCATATCATTTCATAGTCCATATTCAAGACCCAATCATCATATTAGGTGTAGGGTCACAACCCCAAGCCCGGTGGTCAAGTCCCTAAGTCAATAGGTTCAATCTCCAAAGCAATGTCCACAGAAAAACAGAGTTAGGGATCCATCGGTAGGCTCACCAGTGTACCGATGCCTACCGGTGGCCCTAAAATAACTAAAAGGCGGTCCTTGCGTAGGCTCACCGGTGTGCCGGTGGGTACTGACAGGGCCATCTATGTTTTGGGTACTTTTCTAGGTTCGTGAGAACCCTTGTTTTTGGTATCCAAATCAATTTATAACAATTCTAGAGATCAATATGCATCAAGATAACAATAATACGATAAACCAATAATATCCAAACAATTTATAAACATTATAATCAAATCTAACATGGATAAAATCATATATGTTCATAAGATCTTGAATTCAATCAAATTAGCATACTAGATCTACCTAGCATGATTCAAATAAATCTAATAACATACTAGATCTAATTCCAAATCCTTATTGTCTTTCAAATCCTTTCTCTATTCTCTCCTTCTAATTCCAACGTACAAGCCAATCTCCCCAATCCCAATTCAATTAGAAACTAATACCTCTAGATCCTTTAAACTAACTAGCCAATTAGAAACCTTCTAATCCTATTCTAACCAATCCCAATTCCTTCTAATCTCAATCCAACTCTAATTAAAAACTTATCTATAATTCCCTTCTAGAATAATTCAAATCCTAATCAAATTACCAAATCATCCCCACTTTCTAATTAGGTCCAAACAATTAATCCTACTTTAGCCCGTTAAACTTACTTATTAATTACTAAACTAGCCTTACTATCCAATCCAAGCTTCATACGACCAAGACAATAATTCCAACCCAAATAAACTTTATTAATTACACTATACTCCCCCAAGTTATCTATTAATTATAAATTGACCCCAACTCATTCAATTATTTTACTAATTAGTCCCCACTGCTCTATTTAGCTTAGGAACCACATTATTAAATCAAGAAAAATTTATCCATTCATTTATTAACTCAATCAAGTACTCAAACATCAATTATCATATTATATTTTCCAGATCCGGGTGTTTACATTCTCCCCCCCCCCCCCCCTTTAGGAAATTTTGTCCTCGAAGTTATGTGTGCTAGATTTCTAACAGCCCCAATCCTACAGTATGTTATGCTTGATTATGATATCTCAAACTAGGTATAGGTTCAAGCATGCAACATAGCAATAATAAAATTATATAAACATTCAAATCATTCACGAAATTCAGCAAACGAGTCATGTTATACATACCACAATATCATGTGATTCCTAGGTTTACATGTTCTTTCCTAGGTTTCACCAAGCTTAAGAGTCTCCAGTTCACTCATAACAAGTAATCACACAAATAACAAACAAGCATGTTATGCACCCAACATACACTTGCAAACATGTGAATCCTAGTTTGCTCCTCTATGTTCTCTTAACCCTACGTAACCTAACCTAGAGCTCTGATACTACGTTGTCACGCCCCGTATCCAGTGGCATGAATCCCTATGCGAGTTTTCACGGATCACAAGACGGGACTTCGGGTTCCCAACTAAGGAACGCGTATCACAACAAACAAACCAATAGTACACGAGAATTTAGTTTCATGTAATAAAAAATAAATTAGAATGCAAAAGCAATATATTATATTCAAATCAAACTAGCTTCATAAAATCCTACAAATCCAGCAAATTAACTATCTCAAATCTATCCCTATTACATCAATTCTAGTCTAGAAATCGAAAGCATAATTAAAACTAAACCAGCATCAGTCCACGCAATCCATCAATCCACCTTAACTTGTAACATGGAAGGTTGCGTGAGCTTGAAGTGTCCAGTAAGAAACAATCCTGACAACCATCATCATGGAATAACGTTAATCCATACAACACATCATATCATAGTAATCATCACGGAGATCATGCAATCACATGCTATCACATCAAAACTTACTAGTGTCATAGAATAACATGGAATGAAGACAATACATACAACACATTATCATACCAACTCCTAGCATAATAACTATATGTTATCACAGCTACTATATCATATCAATTTATAATCATAGTATTAATATAATCACATATTCGAATATAAGTAAGTACGGTCCTTATGAACTCCACAATGTCAACATGTTATACACTCCACAATACCAACTAATCTATAACCATATATACTTCACATTATTAGCAAGTTAATAACTATAATATCAACAATATCCACAAACTAATAACCATACAATACCAACAATATTAACAAGTCAATATCCATAATATCAATAAATCCATAGCCATGCAATGCTAACACATAAGTCAATAGCCACAACATTAACAAATTGATAACCATAATATCAACCAATCAATCACAAGTCAATAACCATAACTCCACAATATCAATATCAACAGCAAATGATAAGATGAGTGAATGCAATGCACATGATATGAATGAATGTAAACATACAAGAATGCTCAATACGAATGATTAATGCACATGATATAAATGAATACAAACAATACACTTTCCAGTGATCAGCCGGTTCTATATACGAGTGCCCCAACACGCCGTTCCACGACCACTATGGTCAATATGTCTCAACAATTCAATATCCCACGTGTACAGTGTGGTTCCGAAGGACTTTCAACCTACCCGGGCTCAATCCCCGTAGCTATTTCAAAACCATTCTGGGAATTTACACCCAAGTACTGGTCACCCCTAACCATTTCTGGGAATTTACACCCAAGGATTGGTCACCTCCAACCTTTTATGGGGATATACACTCAGGGATTGGTCACCCGAACAAAGAATCCACAAGCATTTAAGGATTTTAACCCAAGGAGCCTTCAAAGAGGACGTTTACCCACAACAACAAATTCATAATCCAATCTATAGCTGTCCGTTTCCCGGCCGAGCTAGCAAACAAACAGTATGATTACCGGTGATAATACCCTTCGGAAGCTACCCGTGCGCCCTTACACACGAATAATCCTTGGGACACCATCACAAACATCCTTTCAACCAAACATGATTAATCAATTACAATCATTCATGCATTACATATCATATAATATTACTACGTCCAATCATTTTACAAACAGTAGGACCTCCGGTGATAACATCCTTCGAAAGCTATCTGTGTGCCCATACACGCAAATAATCCTTGGGATACCATCACAGAAATCCTTTCCAAAGCATGCATGTGTAACCAATCACAATCCTAATACACAAGTACAATCCATCACGATCATAACCATCATACATAATCAATCACAATCATAGCATACATGCACTGCCAATCATAATTATATCATTCATAACACATCACATCTTAATCAAGGTTCAATCATATCATTTCATAGTCCATATTCAAGTCCCAATCATCATATTAGGTGTAGGGTCACAAACCCTAGTCCAATGGTCAAGTCCCTAAGTCAATGGTTCAATCCCCAAAGCAATGTCCACAGAAAAGTAGAGCTGGGAGTCCATCGGCAAGCTCACCGGTGTACCGGTGGCTCTAAAATAACTAAAAGGTGGTCCCTGTCGATAAGCTCACTGCTGTACTGGTGGGTACTGACGAGGCCATATGTGTTTTGGGTATTTTTCTGGGTTCGTGAACCCTAGTTTTTGGTATCCAAATCAATTTATAACAATCCTAGAGATCAATATCCATCAAGATAACAATAATACGATAAACCAATAATATCCAAACAATTTATAAACATTATAATCAAGTCTAACATGGATCAAATCACAAAGGCTCATAAGATCTAGAATTCAATCAAATTAACATAATAAATCTACCTAGCATGATTCATATATAACATACTAGATCTACCTAGCATGATTCAAATACATCTAATAACATACCAGCATGATTCAACATATCTATTAACATGGAAATCATACTACAATTGAATCAAACTCTTGGAAATCGTAGTATGCATGCAAAACATATAATCACATACAAACGACCACGAAATCCCAAAAGAACTATACAGGAAATGCAACTTACATCCTACGCTAGATTCGATGTCGATTCTACATGTTCTATTCTCCTTCTTATCCTCTTCTAATTCCAGATCCAGCCGCAGCCTTCCTTCTTCCTCTTTCTATTCTTTTCTCTCCAAAAACCCTAGCTCTCTATCTTCTCTCAATGCTGTACACAATTTCCCCTAATCCCTACTCTTTAGTGTCTTTCAAATCCTTTCTCTATTCTTTCCTTCTAATTCCAACGTGCAAGCCAATCTCCCCAATCCCAATTCAATTAGAAACTAATACCTCTAGATCATTCAAACTCACTAGCCAATTACAAACCTTTTAATCCTATTCTAACCAATTTCAATTCCTTCTAATCCCAATCCAAATCTAATTAGCAACTTATCTCCAATTCCCTTCTAGAATAATCCAAATCCTAATCAAAATACCAAACCATCCGCACTTTCTAATTAGGTCCAAACGATTAATCCTAATTCTAGCCCATTATACTTACTTATCAATTACTAAACTAACATTACTATCCAATTCAAGCTTCATACGGCCAAGACAATAATTCCAGCCCAAATAAACTTTATTAATTACACTATACTCCCTCAAGTTATCTATTAATTACAAATTGACCCAACTCATACAATTATTTTACTAATTAGTCCCTTTTGTTCTATTTAGCTTTGGAAACCACACTATTAAATCAAGAAAAATTTACTCATTCATTTATTAACTCAATCAATTACTCAAACCTCAATTGTTATATTATAATTTCCAAATCCGGGTCTTTACAATTATGCATTGTATGTCATGTTTTCTGTAAAACGATAACTAGGTTGCTTCTTAGATGAGGTTTCTCGACATACCTCAATCCAACAAAGACGGATCACAATGGCTCTGGTACAAATGAAGATTGTAAATGAATCGGATCATGTACCTAATTGCATACGAACCTGGACCTACAGCGGAAGATCTCTATCGAACCGAATGTCACCCCACGTCGGTATGTGTGATTACTAGAACCACACACTGTAGTGTCCACACTGAATCGACCAGATCTCAAGTATGGAAACTAGCAGCATACCAGATCCCTAATGGAGAAAGACGAGATGAAGAGAGAGAGAGAGAGAGAGAGAGAGAGAGATATTCTCTAGGGTTGGAACCAATCATATGAAGCTTAGGAAGTGAGGAGGATGAGTCTTCTATCTATAGAAAACTCAATTCAACTCAAACTAAGACTCTATCTCAAAAAACAATATGAGAGAGTCAAACCACACTAATTCTTTGCACTAGTATGGACATCCCAACCAATATGGGACCCAACTCGACCAAACCTAGTGAGATAACTAGGTCAACCCAACTTAAATATCCAAATTCAACAAGGACATTGCCTTGAAATGGTATATGAACCAAGTAAAGGACCATGCACTTTGAAAGACTTTCGTGATGTTACTATTAGGCCACAAGCCTATGTTCGTGTGATCTATCACATCGGTTAGTAGTTTAGATGGAAATTGTACTTAAGGGGATGGAACCAGTGGTAAAAAACTCGTTAATTATGAGGAAAACTCTGGAGAGTTACTCAGACAAGTAAGATTTTGGGTTAACTCGTCCTATTTACTTGGTTATTTCAAATTAGGTTCTGACTTGATAACTCAGCATAATATCTCGGAGAACTTGACGAGTTAAAATGGAAATCGATCAATTTATTTGAAACATACAAGATTACACATGTTTTCAACCCTTGTTAAGGTATTTAAAATTGTACAATGGAAACTTATCAGCCAGTGACTCGAATTGAAGTATCAAGTTACTCAGATGGGTTGACTTCGAGTTACTAGGTTAATCTGAGTTTTTCAACACTAGATGGAATTGGACTAAAGGGGCAGTTTGTAATAGGCTCAAATACCAAATGCAGATTATTACATTATCGATGCCTTGTTATAGTTTTTTTTTTTATCCCTTTTTAATTTATTATTGTAAGGTGGTGATTGAGATCAAGCAATAATAATAAACACAGTAAAACAAAGATCAAAACAATACACACCGATATACGTAATTCGATATACGTGATTCAAAAAAGCCTACGTCCACAAGAGGGAAGAAGTTTCCACTATGTCAAATAATAAATTAGGATTACAACTTACACTCTAACATGATATATAGAACCACCTTATGGGATTCCTCAGGTCCCTCCCCTTGGATTTAGAGACCAGTGAATACGGACCACCCATTAGCTCTAACACAATGGCTCATCCAAATTTAGGATGATACAAGTGTACTCCAATTATTGATTTGTATATAGTATATACTGATGATTCAATATGATGTAATAAACTTGGTGAGAGTGAGATAAGCTCTTATTTTTATGATTAATTAGGGCAATGAAGTAATGAGTTTAATTATAATAGCAAAGAAGCAATGTTTTTGCTTTTAACATAACTTTTTCTCCTTCTTAGCATATTAGCAATAGTTTATTGAATAATTTTGCTTCAGAAGATCTTTTAAAAAATTGAAAAGTTGCTTCTTATGTTTTTGTGCTTCTCGTAGACACTTCTCGAAAGCAAATTTAAATAGAGCCCAAAAAGGTTTGTTAACCCGTTTGCTTGATATGTTCTCAATAAAAAGGAAAAAGAAAACAAATTTATTATAATTACAAAAATAGTCACTCTTGCCCATTCAACATATTAAGTAAAATAAATGCGATTATCACTGGGATGTACAAATTACTCTATTTAGCAAATCTACATTGAATTCATTTTGGTTGTATAAATTACTTTTATTTGATCGTCCAATCTATATAAGCTGGCTTTTAAAAAAATGATGAATCACTTACTAGCCAGCACATTCATTGCCATAGCATCCACTTCTCAAGGCTCTTATAATCAATCTACCTTTTGTGGAATCTGCACCAAAATCATCTTCTAGGTAGGCCTGTAAACGGATCGGATTCGAAGCAGATTCTATTAAATCCGAATCCGATCCGTTAAGAAATCTACTAGATCTGAATCCGAATCTGACGGATCTTCATAAATACTATTTGAATTCATTCGATCATGCTCTGAAATCCGAATCCGAAATCCAATTATCCCAAAATCCAAGTTTAGAAGAGAAGAATGCTGAAAACTCGAGTTTTTTTTTTTTACAAGGTAATGTTAGTATGTATCACGAGTAATGATATTATGTAACTATAATGTATAAAAGTAATGTATGTAATTGAATGAATATGTTGCTATGTGAGACACTATTCATAGATAATGATAGTATGTGACACACTATATAAAAAAGAATACATTAGTTTTCATTATATAATCGAATTGGATTTATATAGATCCATATTCAATTCGATTATAATCGAGTTTTTCGGATTCAGATCTTAATCGAATTTCTGATCGAAAATATCTTACCGAATCCGTTATAATTGGATCAGATTCGGGTCATGATCCGATCCATTGTCAGGCCCTACTTGTAAGGTTTAATTTTGAACCAATAATGTGATATAAGATAGATTCTTCCTCTTCTTTTTTGTTTCCTTAACAAGAATTTTCTCATGTGCAAAAATAACAATAATTTTGTAACTATATATATATATACAATTTTGTAACTATATATATATATATATATATATTCTCTTTTAACAAAAGCATGCAATCATCAACCCTATTAACCGGTTTTTTCCCATTCAACCGGGTCCTTAAATGCAAAGAATTTTTTGTATTTGATGAAAAGTGAAGACAGGCGATTCCCGGTTGCTACGTAATTACATGTCAATATTCTAGAAAGGGGTGACGCTATATGCGTGAAACCACCGGTGACAAAAACCTATTACCCAGACGTTACTAGTGTTTCTCGAAAAACAAAGTAGAGCCATTTAATGCCTCCCTCCCCTCGTTTCTTCCGCCATGTTCAAAGCGCTTATAAATGGCAATCTCTCATTAGTATTAAGTTCCTCTCCTTCTCCTCTGTTCAGTCACAGATCTTTTTTCTCTCGTTTTCTCACTCGCTTATTAGGGTTTTAGTTCCTCTTTCCTTTACAGAAATGGCGGTAGCTGCACTCAAAGCTCAGCTTGAACGAGTCATCCAATCCATGCATGACGAGGTAAGCTATTCTTTTCGCTACTTTCTCGCTGATTGTGAATATCTGATGTTTTTTTTTTAGGGTTTTTGAGATTTTTCTTTGCTTTGTTCTTAATGATCATGACCTAGAGATTTGAGGTCGTTGATCTTGTGTTTTTGTCGGAAAGATATTGGAATATTGTTTTTTTTTTTTTTTTGGGGAATTATGTTTGTTGAAAATGAAGTTCTGTTGATGAATCTATATGCATGTATGTTGATGATCTGATTAAAGAATGTTTAATTTTCTTTTCTATTTCTGATTGGACTTTTAATCAAGATTGGATGCCATGTTGTTAGTAGAGCCACGATGTTACTTGATTTCTATTAATTTGGGACAGACGAGTTGTTGTAGTTAATTTTTTTTTACAACGTTTTTATGCCTGTTCATCCTTTTGTTCCTGGCAGGGACTCATTGACGAGAATTTTGAACAAATTCGAGAATTGAACAACGAGGAAACCCCCCGGTTTATTGTGAATCTGATTCCACCGTTCTTGACGGATGGAGAGGAATGCATTAGAGAATTCACGGCGCTTCTGTACTTTTCAAACTTGTCATCTTTTGATTTTGTACAAGTTAAAGTTGCTTGATTACATTGTACTTTGGGTTAATTGTGTTCTGTTTTCATTCTTGTTAGGGGCCAATCAGATGTGGACTTTCAGATGGTGCTGGAATGGTCTATCAAACTGAAAGGAAGCTGTTCATGGTATTGTGGTAGTCATTAGCCTAATTCAGCCAGTTATAAAAGACTGGATTGTGTTTGTATCAAAGATAATGCATGATCAGGGTAGAAAATGAAAAGTTAAGATTTTTTTTTTTTTATATGTATATGTGCCTTGCATGTAGTAGACATGCAGTATGGTCAGGACTGATCAGTTGATGAGTTTAACCAACAAGCTTGGACCAAATTTTAATTCCTTCAAATGATCCATATTTGTCACATTCTATTGAATGGTCAAATCATATACTTCATGTGGAATTGTTCTAACTATAAGTTGAATAATTGGGATCCTAACTCTAGTAAATTTAAAATAATGGATATCTCATTAATTAAATTATCCACACACGTGCGCAATATCTACAGAATAAACTAAAATAGCAGTCGAACAAGTTGATTTTCTAGCCAAATATTGTTCGGAACTTAATGTCCGTAGATCATAAATTTTGTAATTGGTTGTATTAATTATCACTGAAGTTAAATGCTTTAGTTATATCATATTGATTCCCACGGTAATGATGGTTACTTAATTCAAGAATGTATACAAAATCTTAAAAAAAATTATCTTGCTCACCTAAGAATGGATTTCGGTTTTTTACTCCATTTTTTCTCAAGTAAAACGAATTTATTTACTTAATAGGAAAAGAAAAGGCAGGGAATATATGGAACCATGGAATGGTGTTTCCTGCTCTTTAGCATATCTCAATTGCCATTTTGTGGATGTGGTATCGGATCCTTTGTAGTATAGAATCTCTGTACCTTTCTGTAACATGCTCGACGTCCTCCCTTTAAGGGTTTATTTGTGTTTTTAGGGATAAAACATGGGTATTATTGTGATTGCATATATCCCAGTATTGTATTGATGGACAGATCTAAGTACACCCCACCCCTACAAGATGTATGTGGTGCAATGACAACCGTTTTCTACAGGGAGCTACAAAGACTATGCTAAAGAGGGTTTGCTCCCTCTGTGGATTGGTAGCCATATTTTCAGCTTTCCATGTAAATATGTTTAACTAGAAAGACAAGAACGCCAAACTCCGATACTGTTTAGCATAGACTATCAATCCGCCAAATGTATTTCTTGCATGGATGCTGCATGTTCACCTCAGGCTGAGTTGAAGCTTCTTCTATCATCCAATCATCGTAGCAATTATGCATGCTATCTTACTCAGCTTTTTTTACATGGTGTTTTAGCGTTGGTGCCCATCTTGTGGCCGCTGCCTGCTGTGAACTTCGTGAGGCTTGTGATGACCGTAATAAGGAAGGGTAAGAAGGGTTGTTCTCATGTTCCTAGTTATTATCTTATATCTAGTAGTTTCTACTTATTTGAGTCCCGTATGTTTTTTAAGTTCGTAATACATCACATAAACTGCAATTGTTCAAAAAAAATGCTGATATCTCATGTACATTGCTGTGTTGGACACGCTTTGATTTTTAGTTTCTATGTTATTAAACCTTCAAGCTGGTTTTCTTAAAAAATTGATTACCTTTTCTGAATGATGTTTATTATGCTTTCATCAAATAACAACTAAATATAATTTACTAGTCAGATCACATAATTCCTTTTGTATTTTACGTGAAATCTAAAGAATTATATGTGATCTCTGTGACCCTTGTTT
Source organism: Pachysandra terminalis (assembly GCA_031762675.1). NCBI lineage: Eukaryota > Viridiplantae > Streptophyta > Magnoliopsida > Buxales > Buxaceae > Pachysandra > Pachysandra terminalis. The sequence goes on from JAUPMG010210874.1 coordinate 24,611, forward strand.
CAGATTCCTTTGCTTTAAATAATATTTTTTCCGTAGTCTTCATTATAGTAAGTCATTAAAGGATACATATAGTTAAAAAAAAAAATTAATAAATTTGATTTACTTGGGGATGTTTTAGCTCATGGAGATTCTCCATTTTCAGTATAGTCAATGGCATTTTGAGGAGGGATTGACTTCTCTAGGCTGATAAACAAGGTGTAGAGCTTAGCTCTTTTTTTTTTTTTTTTCAATTTAACTTGTCTTGTTTGAAAATTTGCAACCAATGGTAAAATTTTATCAGATGATTGTATAAAGATGATATTTGGTTACTTGAAAAAAAAAAAAGAACAGGAAAGAATGATAAATAAATTCAGTCGAAGGATATTCTATTACAATACTTGGGCCTTTGGAAAACTGTGTTAGAAAATTTAACCTAAAACTACTTCTTCCTTAAAATACACCTTACTAATGTACTTGAACTTTCTTAAAATATAAGCATCGGTAGATTTTCCGAAACTAATACAAGGGATATGACTAAAAAGCTTGTTGTGATATCTTATATCAGTAATATTTCTGTGATAATAATGCAGCTTCACCACTCAAACATTTGCACTTTGTTTCCAGTTAGGTACGGCTCAAAGTGTTGTGTCTCTGTTTGTGTAGGTATTTTGTCAATTTCTTGGCTTTACGGATGTTTTGCACAGGCAGGAATGTGGCCAGCAGTTTTCACTGACACCACTTATGATTAGGGGGTGTACAACTGGCGGACCACCCGTGTGCCGGTCAAGCACGGCCTAGCCTAGCCTGCCTTGAGCAGGCTGAAGCACGGCCAGGCATGGCACGACCCAGCCATGCCTTATGCCTGCGTGCCGTGCCATGCCGTGGAGTGCCAGAATTTTGGCACGATGGCACGTCGAGGTGCATTGCTGGCCCACGTGCTGGCAAGAACGACTGTTACCATGCCGTGCCAGCCCGTGTACCAGAAAGCACAACTGTTACCATACCATGTGGCCTGGCACGTTGTACACCTTTACGTATGATCTCTCTGCACCAAAAGTTGGCAATCTATGACTGTCCTTTAATTGTTCCTTTTTATCTTTATGACTTCCAAAAGAACAAACAAGTTTGACCAGTTATGGAAATGCAGCGTTTTTAGTTTTTGCTTTTGTTGAGGCTTAGCAATTGCAGAACATCTAAGCTTCTATTCTTGTGGAGAAAAATCCCTTTTTTGTTCTTTAGAAGCTCATCATTCGTTCTCATCAAGTACTTGTTTGTTGCCTCAAGTAATTTTTCTTAATGCATTTTGGTTCATTGCATTGAAGAGGCCAGTTTTCTTTTTCTTTTCTTGATTTTTTATACTGGTTTTAACTTTTGTATATCCAATTATTTTTTAAGGATGAAATCTTCTGAGGATAAGTTTCTACATGAAGTCATCAACGCTGAATTAGGAAGAATCTGTGGTACTTGAAATGGAAGTGAGCTTCTATAGGCCACAGACATTCAATATCGATAAACAAGGACGACTCACATACGGGGTCTCTGTTATTGAAGAACCTTGAGTTGATTCATATTAGGGCTAGAGTTGCAACTCGGGTCGGTTTGTGTTGGGTTGACCTCAACCCAACCCCAAACCGACCTCCTTGAAGATCAACCCAAACCCAACCCAATTTGAAACCCGAACTGTGTGTGTGCGGTGTAGAAAATTAATGTAGGTCTATCAAGTAGTGGACACTCCTGCATAACCATGCCACCAGAGGTCTCCTCTACAGGCTCCCTCTACAGGCTCCACCATACCATATGTACCTCTTTAATTTTCCACCCAAAAAGTTGATGTTTGTGAGGATTAAGTTGCATCTTCTGCAGAATCTTCAACTATTAGAAGCTGCCCTGCACTTTGAGCAATATTAATGTCTCCTTGGTTATTTTACAGACAGTTAGCATCTTGATTTCAAACTGATAAATATGATTTATTTCTTTTGTTGTCCATCTGCCGTCATCGTTGAGATATTCAATGCACTTGCTACTTGCTTCTTTTAGAAGGCATTAAGTTCCCTTTTTTTTCCTTTACTTATTTAAACTAGTTAAATTTGGCCTGTGTAATATATTTAAAAACCTTATCTTCTTTGATGGAAATGTTATTTATTTAGGTGCCTGCTGGCCTTCGATAAAATCAAGCATGACTTGCAGAATTTCCAGCGCAAACTGAGGATGATTCTTCAGGTACATACATTTTAGAATTTTATTGGGTATGTTTATCTTTTATGGAATTAAAGGCTTAGATCTAGTAAATGCATTCAATATTTAGCAATTGGATGAGCCGATGAGGTATTTATGAATACAGATCCACCATCCACCTGAAAATCATATCTCCATCGCTATGGACAAGTAGTTGGCATGAAGTGGATCGGGACTAGAGCTTTTAATTTAAATCCAATCTAACGGATCTATAAAGGCCAATAATCAATAAGGTCAGATGATCCGATCGGTCATTTTAATCTCTGTCTTTGTATGGTCAAAAATTTTAGAAGTTATGAGGAATAGGTTCTACCACCATATGCACAAAAGCACTTAGCTATGCAGAATCTTAACCTGGAAAATGGACCAGTGGAGCTTTTTAGTGGCTTGCCTTGATCTATCATACACGTGAACTATGCCCTGATTTGGTGCTTAAAGAATCATGTTACCATGTTTCATGTCTATAGTAAATGTGGTTATTTGGATTGAATTTACAAAAATTCTTCTTCCCTTGGTTTGAATCTGTAGTCTCACTTCCCCTCAGTATTATTTCTCTAAAGCATGCTGTTTACAAACCTTGCACAAACATGCTTTAAATTAGAGAGTACTACAACTGAATTGGTTTACAATTTCATTCATGCTTACGATTCTCTAAACCATGCTGTTTACAAACCTTCCAGCTTCTCCTTGATTTGGAAAAGTGGTAGGATTGATCCTACCTGAATTTGAGCCTATTTTGAAGCCCATATCTTTAATTCCATTCATGCTTCTGATTTTCAATTGCAGTTGTTTTTGAATACTCTGTTTTTTCATTTGTCTCAACCCTCTCAGCCCACCCCAACCCTGCCATTTCCTCCTATTCATCGTTGATCGTTTAAATCTTCTTCGCTAAAATGGTCTTGAAAAAAAAGAAGGAGATTCTCTGCTCGTATCTTTTCAATAAAGAGGAAAGTCAGTCATATGATGTTTGGGATGGCTTACTTTTGCAGTTTTATTTTTTTCTTGTTTTCTTTCCTCATTCATTATTAGATTTCACTTTGTCAACCCACACGGGTTAGCTCAACTTGCAGGCTCTCCGGCTCAGAAACTAGGGGTCCCAGGTTCGAGTACCCGGGCATACCTGATATATGGTCCTTGTGGGTGGGGTCATGTATTTGGGGTTCACCCTGTCCCTATTAAGTGGGGTCGGAGGTTCCTCGTCACCAAAAAAAAAAAAATGATTTCACTTTGTTACTCGTTTAAAAAGGACATATAATGTTTTCACATTTTCCATATCTTAATGTTTCTCATATGAACTCTGTTTATTTCCCCTCATTTATTTATTATTTTTTTAGTTTTCATTCTCATAGTTTGAAGTACTATCCAAAGCTAACATTCGTATAAAAGATTTTTTTTAATCGTTTGTAAAGTATTGTGCATAAACTGACAACCACTTTCAGTTGTGTTTCGAAATTAGTCCAAGTACGCTACCTAAATTATAAGTAGCTACTTTATTCCAAGAAATATAACCATACATGGATATTATCTGAGAAGTATTTAATCAAACGTTCTTCGAATAATCAAACATTCTTCTATGGAGGTTTTATTGATTTCTATCCAAGTACGTTAGTCGTTTCTTTCTTCTTCTTCTTCTTCTTCTTTGTATAAAATATCCGATTACATTAGCAGATAAACTATTTAGTGAACTTTTAATAGACCCCTAGAAACTTGTGTTCCATAAGCTTCTTGATTCCCCTGTTCTGAAACTCCTGTTGATTTTCTTTTTTGCTTCTTGGCAATTGTGTTTTTATCTTCGGTTCTATAATAAAGAGTTATTAACAATGTATATTTCCTCATTCTAACTTGAAATTCTCTCCCTCTGGGTCCTTCTGAGTGCAGCTGCAGAGGAGGATCCATACCTATGAAGCCATGCAATTGTGACAGCTTTTGCGTCCTCCTTATGTCTTTGATAAACTGGTTATTCCAATTATGGAGATGTAAGGTTTTGTAATCTAGCAGCTTCGACAATTCCAATATTTCTAAACAAGGGTGCTAGATGTAAAGTTTTGTCTCAAGTAAAGGAGGTGATATCCCAGATTAGTTATAGCCTCTTTCCTCATTATCTAGCAGCTTCGACAGTTCAATTGGACTGTCGTGCAATCAAGAGAAAGAGAGAGAGAGAGATGATTTAACATTGTAATGTAATATGCAAAGTAGGAAATACTAAAAGATGTTTGCAAATACAATAAAGATGTTTTAACGTTTGTTAATTCTAGAGAGAAAGAGAGATGATTTAACATTATTTTGTAGTAATATACAAATGGTGTTCATCAAGGAATAGGATTCAACATGGACTAGAATCTGTTTGCAAATAGTAAAAGATGTTTTAATGTTTGTTAATTCTACTTATAATATGTGAGGTAATCTACAACAATGTGTGATGAGAGAGATAAGGGAACCAATTTATTTGGTTGGCTGGAAATTTATTTGAACCTAAAAAAATAGAACATTTTGAGAATTAAGGAATGGCTTGGGAGGCCTCGAATTGAAGATTGTAGATGAACTAGAACATGTACCTCGATGCACATGAATCCGGATCTGCAGTGAAAGATCTTTATCGAACAAAAAATGTCCCACGTCGGAATATATGATTACTAGAACCACATAATGTTTTCATACTCAAACAATTAGATCTCTGTATGGGAATCTAAATATCATATACTAAAAGATGTTTTAATGTTTGTTAATTCTACTTAAACTATGTGAGGTAGTAGCAAATACTAAAAGATGTTTTAATGTTTGTTAATTCTACTTATACTATGTGAGGTAATCTACAACAGTGTGTGATGAGAGAGATAAGTGAACCAATTTATTTGAACCGAAAAAAATAGAACATTTTGAGAATTAACAAATGGGAGGGATGGCTTGGGAGGCCTCGTATTGAAGGTTGTAGACGAATTGGATCATGTACCTTGATGCACATGAATCCGAATCTGCAGTGAAAGATCTTTATCGAACCGAAAAATGTCTCACTTCGGAATATATGATTACTAGAAGCACATATAATGTTTTCATACTCAAACAATCAGCTCTCTGTATGGGAATCTAAGTAACAAAACTAGATCTCGAGGTAGAAGAGATGAAGAGAGACTAGAGATTCTCTAGGTTGGAAAACCAAAACATGGAGGTTAGATTAGGTATTAGGTATGGAATCTAAGTAGCAAAACTAGATCTCGAGGAAGAAGAGATGAAGAGAGAGGAGAGATTCTCTAGGTTGGAAAACCAAAACATGGAGGTTAGATTAGGGAGGGAGGAGTCTCTTAAATAGGAGACTGAACTCAACTCTATCTTTGACTATCACTTTGTCTAATTAGGAGATAGAGTCCAAGTCATACTTAGTCTCACACCAAGCATGGACATCCCTTTAACCGACTGCGTCGGTTAACCAAGCACCCCAATTGGGCTAACCGAAAGCTGCGAATTTGGGTTTTCAAAATCCAATTTAAACCTACTTTTATTCTCTTCGGTCCATCATTGTTTAAGTGTTAAAAACAATAATAAGCACCCTAAAACAAGGATGATCTCAATTTATAGTTGCACAAACGATCATCTTATGATCATCGATGCAACTATGTATTATATTTGTTGGTTTATGTAAAAGAACAAGTAGGTTGCTTTTTAGATGGGGTTTTTCGACATACCACAATCCAACAAAGACGAATCATAACAGCTTTGATACTAATGAAGATTGTAAATGAACTGAATCATGTACCTCGATGCACACGAACATAGATTTGTAGCGAAAGATTTCTATCAAACCAGATGACGTCTCATGTCGATATATGTGATTACTAGTAGGGGTGCAACTTGGGTTGGGCAAACCCTAACCCAAACCGACCCAACCTGACTTTGCGTCGTTTGGATTGGGTTTTACATTACCTTGGATCAGTTTTGGATTGGAAAAAGGCAACCCGATTTAATTTGGTTCGATTTTGGGTTAGGGCTTCGGGTAACACAACCAACCCGAAACCCAACCGAATAAACCCAGTTACTAATATACTTATAAATTAAAATATATAATATATAGGGGTTTATAAAAACCCTCTAAACTTTTATTATTTTTAAATAAACCCCTTACTATAAAAGACAAGGGGCACATTCAAAATTCATATTAAAGAATTATTTTTCATCTTCACGAAGAGGAAGATGAGTGAGGAGTTAGGGTTTTTTGACTTTCACTGCACAACTCACTTCACAGTTTTGCTTCTCAGTCTAGCGGTAGCGGTGACTCCGATAGCAACGTTAAGACTTCATTTAGATAGGTAGATCGTTCCCCTTCTCTCTTCATTCAATTATGTCTGCTTTTGTTAAGGCTTAACTTGAAATCCTTACAAAAGAACTTAGCAAGGTTAATAAAAAGCGAGTGATGGGTTTTGGTTGGTTCTTGGCACTCTTGTTTGTGTTGCTGTTGAATTTTTTGGCTGTTGGGGATCAAAGAAGTGTACAAGTGGGGTTCTGGGTCTTTGATTGAGGGAAAGTAAAGTTAGTCCGAGTTGCATTTTTCAGAAATATTTGATGAAGTTAGCCAACACATAGTTGTGGACTTTGTTTGAGACAACAATAAGCTTTAGTCTTACTTTGAGATAAATGGAACACGAAGAAAGAGAGGGGGATGGGAATTTTGGAAGTAAGAGGGAGCGTGTAAGGGGGTTGTGCTTATCAACCTGAATTAACCCAACCCAAACCAGCTCGAAATTGCAGTTTGGCTTGGGTTTAGGGTTTTCAAAATAAAATTGGTTTGAGGTTTGGGTTTCGTATTTTGGGTTTGAAATCGGGTTGGATTGGATTTGGGTTGACCTTCAAGAGCTCGGTTTGGGGTTCGGTTGAGGTCAACCCGACCCAAACGGACCCAAGTTGCACCCCTAATTACTAGAACCACATACAATAGTATCCACACACTCAATCGATCAAATCTAAGGTATGGAAACCAGCAACAAACCAAATCTCTAATGTTGAAAGAAGAGACGAAGAGAGAGAGAGAGAGAGAGAGAGAGAGAGAGAGAGAGATGGAACCAATCGTATGAAGCTTAGGAGTTCAAGAGGTGTCCTCAATCTATGGAAGACTCAACTCAACTCCAACTAAGACTTTATCTCCTAAACAATAGGAGAAAGCAAACCATACTAATTTTATGCACTAGTATGGACATCCTAACCAAGATAAGGACCCCGAGTCGGCCTAACCTAGTGAGTCATCTGGGTCGCCCCAACTCAAATATCCAACATAATTCAATAAGAACATTGTCTTGAAATGGTATATGAACCAAAGTAAAGGACCATGCTCTTTTAGAGCCATTCGTCATGTTAATATTAGGCCACAAGCCTATGTTCGTGTGATCAATCAAATAGATTAATATTTTAGATGGAACTTGTTCATTGGGATCAAACAATAATAATAAACATAGTAAAAAAGAAGATTAAAGTATGCACACATATACATGTGGTTCGGCAAAGCCTATGTCCATGAGAGATAAAAAGTTTTCACTATGTCAAAAATAAATTAGGGTTACAACTGATACTCCTACCCGGTATATAGGGAAATCCCCAATATACCCTTACCGCACCTTTGTTTCACCTCATAGGACCCATCAGGTACCTCCCCCTTGGATCTAAAGACCAATGAATATGAGCCACCCACTATCTCTAACATAAGAACAGCTCATCCAAATGCAAGATGATACAAGCATACTCCAATTATTGATTTGGAGTATATAGTACATATTGATGATTCGATATGATGTAATAAACTTGGTGAGAGTGAGATATGCTCTTATTTTTATGATTAATTATGTCAAAGCAATAAAATTAAAATAAGCAAAGAAGCAATGTTTTTGTTGTTAACAAACTTTTCCCCTTCTTAGCACAATAGCAATAATTTGCTGAATACTTTTCCTTGAGAATATCGTTTGAAATATTGAAAAGTTGCTTCTTATGTTTTTGCTTCTGGTGGAAACTTCTCGAAAGAAAATCTAAATAGAGCCTCAAAAGCTTTGTAAACCCAATCTTGATCTGTTCTCAGTATTAAAAAATATATATATTATAATTACAAAATTAGCCACACTTATCCATTCCACATATTATGTAAAATAAATGCTATTATGATTGGGATGTACAAATAACTCTATTTAGCAAATCTACAATGAATTCATTTGGTTGCGTAAATTACTTTTATTTGACCATCCAATCTTAAAAATATGAATCACTTACTAGCTAGTACATTCATTGCCAAAGCATCCCCTTCTCAAAGCTCTTATAATCAATCTACCATTAATGAAAAATTATTTTTTCTTGTTATGGAGAAAGACAAATTTGCTTTTTTGTTTTTAAAGCACGAAAATTATCTTAGCTCATAAATCACAATAAAAAAATTTAGCACAAATTTGCCCAAAAATCATCTTCTAGGGTTTAATTTTGAATTCATAATGTAATATAAGATAGACTATATATATATACTGGAAAGGGAGGAGGCCTCTCAAGCCTTCCCTCCCTTAATGCTGATTTCTCAGAATTTTTGATTTTCTTAAAATTTATTTATGCTTTTGTAGCCAATCAGGCTTTACATTTACTTTTTATTTTCTTTAAAACTCTAACAAAGCTCAAATAATGCGGTTCCTACCAAGATTCCCAAACGACCTATCCAACTTTCTACTATTCTCTACCTAAAATTACTCAAACTAAATCATTCTATCTTAAACTAAATCTTTCCTACTTCTCTTCTCTCTTTTGCACAGATAAGTAAATAGAAACGTCCCTTAATTAGCCAATTCCTAAAATAATTGTAATTTAAAAAGGTAATATAAAATAAAATCTTTAATTCTATATCCTATCTCCAATATCTTCTCTTCTCTACCTAAAATTACTCAAACTAAATCTTTCTATCTCAAACGAAATCTTTCCTACTAATCTTTTATTTTTTTTATAACTTGCAAAACCTACTCAACCCTTTCTCCCTCTCTATTTTCTTTCCCACGCACAATTCTCTCTCTCTCTCTCTCTCTCTCTCTCTCTCTCTTCGGTTTCTTTTGCTCTTGATTTTCTAATTTCTTTCTTTTGAAAAACTAATTAATTTATTGTTTTTATGCAGATGAAACACAAAGATAAGTTGACGTCTTAATTTTTGGATCATACAATTGTCTTGACTTTGCTGCAATTAGAAATCGCCTACTCAGGTATTTAATTATTTGCCTTTTTTTACATTAATTTTCATTTCATCGGATTGTCTTTGTTGAATAGTTAAGGTAATTTGGGTTGTAATTGCCATTTGATGCATGTGTTAATGAGACTGATTCAGTTTGTAATTGCTCCATTTTAAGATAAGTTATTTAATGAGTTTAGTGAAATAACAATGGCAATAAGAAACCTTTTACTCGGATATTTAATTATTTGTTTTTTTTTTTTTGCATTAATTTTCATTATGCAGGTTAGCTCTCTTGCTTTTAATGGCATATCTTATCAAACTTCAATTTTTTAAATTTTTTTTTTTTTTTTTTTTTTTTTTTATGTTTTTCCCATTTTATTTGTCATCTAGGGTATAAAGAATAATGGGTTTTCTTCTTCAGGATCCGGCATTTAAAGAACTGCAGATTATCTTTCCTCCTCATCAAAGATTCAAAATTCTCTTTACTTTTTTTTTTTTCATAGTTCAGATCAAAGTGCTCATTGATCTGTTATCTGAAGCTTTTTTGTATAGAAACCTGAATTGTGGCGACTTGCTTGCCAAACCTGAATCTGCCAATGTTTTAAGAAGAGAGTTGATTTCTTCTTCTTCTGTGTTTGAAGATTAGAATGGGTTGGAACATGGTTGTAAATAGTAACTTGACAATGTATTCTTTCTTTTTTACTTTCTTTCATGCATTAAGACTTTGTTTTTTGGGATTCGCATTAACACTAAAACTTGATATGGTATGTAACGGCTTCTTCTTTAGTGAATTTGCATTAACTATTTTTTCTTAATGACATTAGATGAGAGCTTATTAATGGTTGTGAAAGTCACAATTTGCAGACCTCTCACCTCTACCAGATGACACTGTGATTTTGAGAAATCAAAGGAAAAGAAAATTGAAAAAAGTGGCAATCATCTATATATCTCTTAATCGTCATTTTAAAGTAATTCATGTTTTCATTCTTAATCATCATTTTGGAGCAGAGGCTGTTTGCCAAGAATTCTTCTTCGTTGAAATTTTTCTTTTTTTGGAAACGTTTGGAAAATGTTGGAGATAATGTCCATAGTGGTTCAAATACTAGGTTTTATGTTGTTTCTTATTCTGAAATTTTGAATTTCAATTTCTCACTCTTAAATCAAGACTTTTCTTACTCTGTTTTATCTGATTTTTAATTCTTTTATTAGCTTTGCTCTAGCAAGAATGGGATGGTTTGTCCTTGACAGGCTCTTATGATGAAACGCCCAAGAACTCAATTGTTGGGTAAGGATAAGAACAAGAGAATAACTTGCCTGGTCATGAATTTGCTTCTCTTGGGTGCTCTTTTCTCTCCCAACCGCAGGCATACCCATTCCTTACTACTCTTTCTTCTCCTTTTGGTTTCTTTCTTTTCTTTCTCAAATTTTCTGATTTGTAATTGATTCTTATTGTGCTCTCATGTTCTTCCATTGTTTGTGTCGTAAGAAAAGCTGCAACCCAATTTCTATGACCAAATGTGTATTTGGATGGAAGCTAACGTCCAATTTTGGGTTCTTTCAAAGTTTATTAATTTGTTTATTTTAATTTTTCTTTTCTTTTTCATGGTTTCCTTCTCCCATTCTGCTTTTTTTTTTTTTTCTTTACAGGTTCCAAGGAATTCTTGCTTTAATTCAAGCATGCCTAAAAGGAGAAACGGTCCCTTCAGAATTGATTCTTATGAATCTAGCCATGTTTGTTGAGGGGTTTTGAGATTCCTTTTTTGACTGAAGACTGCGACCACGTGATCTTGATGCAACCCATGTTGAGTGACTGATATTAGAGCCAATACAGAGGATGAATAGAGCTCATCCAACAAAGAACAAGTATTTCTAGAGAAGGAGATTTTTCACAACAAATCAATATAGCTCATCCAACAAATAAGTATTTCTCATTGTATTGCAATGAGATGCTTAACTGTATGTCCTAATATGGATACTCGAGACTTATTGAAATTTATATGCTAGTGTTTTGAAAAGTCAAAGATGATACAACTACTTAAAAAAAAGACTTTGATGAACCGGAGCATCAGCGTGTCAATAGAGGTTTTATGCCATACCAACAATTTTAAATTAGGCTAAAATATAGCATTATTTAATATATTAAACTTTAATAAATATTGTGTCACTCCCCAAATCGGAGATATAGGATCTCGAGGATTCTAAGGGAATAACCTTCGGATCCATCACTTGAACGTGGATAACCAACTACAATACTTAACTAACATCCTGGTTAATCAGAGTCTAAAAGAAAACATAATAAGCGGAAGTCTCAAATTAAAATCAACTGTAGTTCAACATAAGTCTGTTAAGCTAACAACCTACATAAAAGAAATAAAATATAATCTGTTACAAGTTCACGCCCACTTGGAGTCAAAACCAAATTCATAAAAAACAAAATAAAATGTCAAGTAACTAAATCAAAAGAGTCTCCTCTTCAGGACAGCCAATCAGACGAACTGATTACCTGTTTTAGTTTAAGGATCAGCGGAAGCTTTGTAGAGAAACCAAAGAAATTACAATAATTATCTTCATGCATACATAGCAACACAGTTAATTCATGCAAGTTCAATCATTAAGTACTACCACAATCAAATGTATTAGCATGCTCATCATCATACTAAATCTCACATATTTAATACGTATATTACATTCAGCATGGCAATCTCATTTCACTTTGAAAACCATACAAGTAATCAAATCATATCATATCAATTGTTCACATGGTCCCACCATGATAAATCATAGGGCACACATGATCCCATCATGCATTCCAGCTCAATCCTCATAGTCTCACTATGTCAAAATATAACCCACATGAACCTATCATGTTCTACACATAAACTATACAGTCTCACTATGTATCACAAAACAACTCATGGTCCCACCATGTAACACAAGCAAACACAAAGTCACACTATGCCATAGCAAACATCCACATTGTCCCACCATGTAACACAACAAACAAGTATCGCATTACAAATACATACACATAGTCCTACTATGTTCACAAACATCCACATGGTTCCACCATGCCAAGCAAACATTGCATAGTCCCACTATACAATACAGCCACATGGTTCCACCATGCTACGACCAACAATCACATGATCCCACCATGCTACGACCAATAACCACATGGTCTCACCATGCCAAACAAATACGGCCCAAAGACAAGCGCAAACAAGTCAACATATGAAGATGCACAAACAATCATGTGTTCATAAACAACCACATGATTCCACCATGCTACGACCAATAACCAAATGGTCCCACCATGTTACAACCAATAACCACATGGTCCCACCATGCCAAACAAATACGGCCCAAACGCAAGTACAAACAAGTCAACATATGAAGATGCACAAACAATCACTTCAATCAACATATGCAATGCAATGCAATGTGGTATGATGCAATTATGAAATAAGGATGATGTGCAATGCAATGCGGCCTAGCCCAATCACATGCTCAATCAATCTCATAATCATTCAACCCATTCTTTAAGGGACTTGCACCAACGGTAAAATGCCACAATTCCTATTCTTTAGGGACTTGCACCTAAGGTAGAATACACAAGTAAACCAAACCATTCCTTTAGGGATCGACCTAGCAACCTGGTTGTATCCTGCGGTAACTATGCCCCAGCAACCAGTTGTATCATGCGTTATCCACCCTTCTGATTTCTTTTCCATTACCCAGCAACCTGGTTGTATCCTGCGGTAACTATGCCCAGCAACCGGTTGTATCCTGCGTTATCCACCCTATGGACTCGGATCGACCCATTTATCTGCGTTATCCACCAAGAATTGTAATATCTTTTCATTCTCACATGGCTAAGAGGAGTGTGTTGGGTTAGCTACTCCCTCAACTCGGTCTCGTCGGGCTCCTCACTTGATGTGAACTTCACATCACTCTCGTTTCCTCCACAAGACACTATCGTAAGGTCTCGGGGTACGGGGGTCATACTCTTCGACCCTCGGGTCTAGAGTCATGTGTGTAGAAAACGTGCACATTAACTAAGTATACAAGATAGTGTATCACGCGTGAAGAGGTGTAAACTAATATATACATACATTCGTGATACGTGTCTCATATATCATGCTTCTCATTGGCTCTAGTGTGATTCATCAAAAAATTTCGATATGTGATATTCAAGAGTTGTTCATCATGTTCACAATATAAATGAAGGCAAATAGAGTACTTTCTCATTCTCAACATGAGTATGATCATGCTGATTAGAAACAGAATCAAGCACAATAACTACCAAAAATCATCCATATAATAATAATCAATCAT